>CM038225.1:108098929-108225405 GCA_021442155.1 Cymbidium sinense
TCACCTTATCTCACATTTAGAGTTAATAATTATAGTAAAATCTACTATGAACTATAAAGAAATAAGCCAGTTTTTAGAGCTCATATTTATGATATAATGATTCGAGAATGGCTACATATTATGTGATTATCTTTTATTTAAATGAGTGCAAAGTATGGGAAATAATATGTTATCATTCTTTATATTCATTTTAGGCTTAAATAATATTGTAAAATGATTATCCCTTCTGAACTTTATAGTTTTGCTATTTGAGATAAATTAGTAATTTGTCTATCGTAAAATTATTTTTATCCTCTATTTTTATCCAAACACATAAATTTATCTCTTTTAAGATTAGAGACTAAGGCTTCATTTAAGAGTTTTTTTTTTGCAAAAAACGTGAATTTTAATTTTGATACGTTTGAATAGTGTGTTTTTTTGAAGCTGCTTTTAGCCACTAAAGTTCTGCTTAAATTTTTTCAAAAAAGAAAGACAATCTTTTCAAGAATACTTTAAAAGCTTTTCGCGAACCAAGAAATAAACTGCTAATTCGCCCCTGATTATAGATATGATAGCTAATTTTACGGAAATAAACACGTGTCAAATTTCCATTGGAGGTTTGGGAATTTTAGGCATGACAAGGGGGTTGAATAAACAAGCTAATGGGTCGGCCATAAGCAGCACTATCTTTTTTACATTTCTATTATTGTGGATAAAGTTAACGTTACATATTTTTTTATTTAATCTGATGAATTAAAATTTGGATAATTGAAACTAATTGAGGAAAGTTTTAGTCAAATAAGGAAGTTTGTCCGCTAGTTTAGGGTTGGCAGATACTTTATTGTACAATTATTTTAAGAAGTTAATCTCTATGATAGTTGCAATTTAGAGTATGTTGGATACAATTAAAATTTAGGATTTATTTGACATTTTTTATAATTTTATAATTTTTTATATATATATATATATATATTGAAAACTTTTGTAATAGAAGTTTTTACAAATATGTCTATCACAATATCCTGCTGCTTATAACATAATAAATATGAAAATCATTATATTTAATTTTAGATTAGTGTTGAAATGAAGCATTTGTCTTGCACAAATCTTGAAGTAACTCTAATGATTATAATCTCATTATTATAATTTTATGAGGATACCCAACGCAAATTTTCTGCTATAAATTATTATATTTTTTATAAAAAAAAGCAAGTCTATCGCACCCACAATAATTTTTGTAAAAAAGTAATTATATCATAAAAAATTATACACCACATTAATTATTTTAGAATTATCACACCTCATCAGATTTATTTATTCCAAACCTCACTTTATAATCTTTAAATAATTTTAAAAAAATAATAAAATAAATAAATATTACCGCATTCATTAAAATAAAAGCCATAAAAGCAGACAAATTCAAAAGCCAAAGAATCTTAGGGTCTATTTAGGATAGCATTAACTTTTTTAAAAGTTAATTATAAAGAAATTAATTTTAAAAAATTATTATGTTACCATTTTTTTTAAAAAAATTTAAATAATAATTTTATGATTCTCATCTCATTTTAATCGTTCTGATTTTTTAAATATTATTTCACAATAAAATTTTCTGAAAATAATCAATCGAAACTAATTTATTTTCTGATTATTTAAAAAAAAAACAAAGCAATCATAAACCCTAAACGCACCCTTAGCCTTTCATTTTCAATCCGCCGTTAGGTCCGTTAACTTTTGATGACGCCACCTTATTCGGCTTTGGAGTTGGGATAACGGAATTAGGCTGCAATAAAAAAGCTCTCTTTGTAATTAAAAATGGCAAAGATTTATCGAAATCTTTACCGAGAGAGACATTTGTTCTCAGTAGTGGAAGACAGCTACGAGGAATATCCATAGCCAGATATTCTCGGTAGGAAATCGATGGCAAGGGAAGAAATTCCTGAAGGTAAAGGCAGCGGGATACTGTTTTGCAGGTAAATTTAAAGGAGTGGAATCAGTTAAAGATCATTAGATATGATGAGGCTGTGGAAGAAATCATAACTTAGCTTCCACTTGAGGCTCATGAACAGTACATTCTGATTATTTTCAATGGTTAAATTGGTGTAGGTTGTATGAGGTCATAAGGCTGCCTTAAAACTTATAAGTCACGAATAAGTGATATTCAGCTCGTTAATTGGCAATTATAATTTTTTAACGAGTTGAATATGAACATACATTTTAAACTAGATATAAATGAGTCTAACATGAATAGTGTTTTGTGAGATTGTGTTCTTTATTGTATTTTCAGATGAAAGAGAAAAGTAAAATAAATGATGATTTAACTTTTTCAATATTGGTATGGTGGAAAGTAAAATTTTAATGTATTTATAATGTAAAAACACATTAGAATGATCATTTTGGATGTATTTGAAATTGCTTCTACAGCCAAGATAAAGTGTTGATGCCACATTCATTGCCGCACCGGTACCCCGCACCGCTTTATCACCGTCAGCCACCACGACCGTCGACGCCCGCCACTAGTGACCAGCAATCTCCCATCACCTATTATCGGCCTCCACCACCGCCGCTGCTCATAATCTCAAAAATACTTTACATTACATTTATTTTACAAAACAAAATAAAAAATCATATATTTATAGAATTTTCTATCAAATAAATTAAAATAATCTAAATCCGCTACCTTTCTTATACACTAAATTCACTTTACATTCTAAAATGTAGGTAATCAAATAACCCCTAATTAAGATTATCACTTATGTTGATACATCAAACACAAAGTATCAAAAAAGTTGGAGAGAGAGAGAGAGAGAGAGAGGAGAATCTTCAGCAGATACTTCCGTAACATAAACGCATAATTTCAAGCAAACTTTCAATTAAAGAGGGTTGAACTGACCGGCCTTTCTAACTGTAAAAAAAATGACCGGGAACTCTGATTAAAAAATTGATTAAGGCAAATTGATATATTTCATATTAAGAAAATTTATATGCATATCACATAATTTTTATATATTTATATATCTAATATTTAAAATTTAATTTTTACATATATAATATCATAATCATCAATATCACATCAAAAAAATTATCATAATTTACTTTCTGAAAGTAAAATACATCTTTTTTAGAATATAAAAATATATTAAATAAATAAATATTTAATTTAGATATTAAATATATAAATACATAAAAATTATATTATATGTATATAAATCCTCCTTTATATTAGGATGAGTCTAGTTTAATTATATGCATCTATTAAATCAAATAATAACTTACTCTCTCATCACTTCACAATGATGTTGATCCTCATACATTTTTTTAAAAATTTTTAATACTTGTGAAATGTCAAAATTACATCCAAAAAGTTCAGACCCTAAGAAAACTTCTTCCAAATATTTCATCTCATAGTTTTTCTAACACAATTATACTTATAAATATCTAATATTTTAATTATATTATCTAATAATTGAATCACATTAAGAGATAACATGCTACAAGTTTTACATAAAACCTAGCCTCAATCTTAATACAAAACATATTAGAACATCCTGCCATTTTTCCCCCCTAATTATTCTATAATAGAACATTGAAAGAGACGGAGAACATGAGTGGGTAGGCAAAGAATAGAGAGAGAAAGAGAAGAGAGAGAGAGAGAGATGCATTAATTCTATCAACATGAAAGAGACGAGGATATGAATAAACACAGATGAGTGGATAACATCAATCTTCAACAACAACAACAACAACAAGCCTTAATCCCACTAGGTGGCTAATGAATCCTTCGTCCATGTTAGTGTCAAATTCTCATTTAATTCAAGTATAATAAGATCATTTTTTATACATCTTAACCAAGTCTTTTGGTCTACCTCTACCTTTCTTAACATAAAGAAATCTAATGCATCTACTCTCCAATCGTCATCTGACGGAGCTTTATGTACCAAACCATCTGGGCGACTCTCCCTAATCTTATCTACCAATGGAGCTACTCCAACTTTTTCCCGAACATACTCATTTTGCATTCTATCTCTAAGGGTAAAGCCACTCATCCACTTGAGCATCCTCATCTCTGTAACACTTAACTTAGTCTTATGTTTCACATGCCATAATCTGGTTACCACATTACAGTTGCAGTTGGTGGGAAAGTGAGTCCAATTAGTGAACAAAGGCTTCAACAAATTGCATCATGTCTTTATCCAACAGAAGAAAGTTTAATCTAGGAAAAAAAAAAGTCTAAAGAAAGCTCCACTTCTAAAACCCTAGATACACACTCCACTAAGCATGAAGAGTGCACCATCCATGCCTAAATCGATCCAACTATCCAACATGGAATAGATATATAGAAAAATATATATGACCAACATCATAATCATCCATTCATTTTCTTAATAAGAAGCATGCTTCATTTTATACCAATCATTAGCTTTTATAAGGTCCCACATCCCACTATCAAATAAGAGTAAAAAGAAAAAAAGAAAGGCGGCAAGTTAGTGCACAAGAGCCCCACAAGGCCAAAATTAGGGAGTGGGCTCCCTCAATGCCCCAGTGAGCACTTCAGGTAGCACTGAGAAAGAGACAGAGAATGTGGAGACAGTTGCAAGTGGAGTCTCCTTTTGTCCTCTGCTTGACTCTTGCAATCACACCACCTTTGACAAGTAAAAAAAAAAAAAGTTGAAAGAAAGTGGTAAGATACACAGGAAGGATCTTCCATCAGACCTGTTAGAGAGGATGATCCTGGAATATGGCGGACGATGTGGTTAGGACTTAACTTGCGTCTTATGATGGCGGCGTGTTGGGTTCATTCTTCACCGAAGGGTTCTCTGGCTGGTGCTGAGTGTGGTAGATGGCAGCTGCAAGGGATATGGGCATCATGCAGAGAGCTTTGGACTGGAGGAATTGCATTGCCGCTCCCACGTCTTCTTCCATGAGCTTCGCTACTTGCCGCTCTGTGCCGTCGGTCGACCATTTCTCCCAAACCTGTTGCTTGCTCCTTCCATCACTGCTGCTGTCTCCCTGACAGGGATACAATACATATTGCGAGAATCAGGAGGTCTGCATGATGTGATGTTAATTGTAGACTACATGTTGCAGTATGCATCATAAAAGTATTGGATGATTAACAATCTCAACAAAAAAATAACAAGATGAAAGATTGTAATGAGCTGCAGAAAACATAAATGGAAAGATTTGGTTTTCCAAATCCTTGAGAAATTCAATACGGAGTTGCTGTGGAAAGTTTCACAATGAAGCATACTATAGTCACATATGAATAAGAGAAAGATCTACTTACTGGAACAGATGAGTCCAAAATGAGTACAAATATTTGTGAAATATTAAGCTATGCAGATTATATCATGTTTCTTCCACGTATTTGCTTATTACCTCATTCTGTGATAATGGAATATCAGCAACCAGCTGTGCCACCGCACCAGCACCGCCCAATCTGCTCATGCTAAGAACCTACCAAATGGAAAACAGATTAAAAAGCATAGTGAGATGCGAACCGCTTACGACGGCCATTATAAAAATGATAGCTTTAAGGAGCTGCTAAAACGTCTTACAAAGCTTTATTAATTCGTAAAATATTGGGATGCTATTTACCTTGACTTGAAGCCTCAGAAACTTGACGTAATCTACAATTTCATCAAGCATGGCTGCTCTATCTGTCTGCATAGGGAATATAAACTTAAACTTCAGCAAAGGGAAAAAATATCGTTACAATAATATGAAGGCACATTAATTTGCAGAAGTTGACCTTGTTAGTATTGGGAACTAGTTCCTGCAAGGCTCTCATCCTTTCCGCTATTCTTTCTCTACGTAGCTGCCATGAAAAGAAATAGAATGGCATAAGGAAAATGATTTTGGAAGTATAATTTTTCTCATATTATCATAACCTTAAGTTTTTTTGCAGTAACAGTGAGAAAAACGACAGAATTTAGGAAAACAAATACTAATATCAGGTAGAATATTCTTTAAGGCATCCAATGTAATTCAATATTATCTATCTTCTGCAATAAAGAGGTGCTGGAATTAATGCAATAGAGATTTCAACATTTCAAATCTGATTTAACTGTCTCGAGGCAGAACTTTCCAGTTAAGAAGACGTAATATGGCACTACCCATAAATGATTCTTTGCAATATAACATAAACCTGAAAAAACTTGAAACTTACAAAACCTTTTTTTTTTTTTTTTTGGAAGAATTGCATACATACAACACAATTCTTATGCATTTACATATCTAACACCCAAAATTAAATATTTTTGTATCTAATACTTTTCTATGCTTGAAAAGATGTGCATTTTACCTCACTTTAAAAAAAGTAAGTGATGATGTTATATATATATATATATATATATGAATTAAAATTTGGGTGTTATATATGTAAATACATAAGAATTGTATGAAATATTTGTAAATCCCCTAACTTTTTTATATCAGATTAGTTTCCATTTTATTAACCATTCCTTATATTTAGGCAAATGGCGTTACCAAGAAATCCCAGACCTACCAACTACCATCAATATCTACTTTCTGAATCCATATTTAATTTTTTTTTTAAAATAAGTTTAGCAAGGGTTTAGAACTCTCAATGACAGATTTTGAATAAACATTTAGGGGTTGTTCGATTTTATATAAAAAAGGAAAGTAAAATAAAATAAATGCAGGGGTTTTGAAAATTTTGGTATTTGGTTGAAATACAAAGTAAAGTAAAAGTAATGCATTTGGAATTCACATTTTAGTTATATTTTAGTGTATTTGGAATTTGTGAATTCCAAATACACCGCCAATAAATGAAATTTCGCCGCACACCGCCGTCACGATGCCACCGCCGGCCCCGTTAGCCACCCGCTTGCCGCCACAAAATCGCCGCCAAAATCTTCAAAATAATTTTCATTACATTTTTTTAACCAAACAGAAAAAAACAAAATCATGAATTTGTAAAACTCTCACCTAAACAACTGTAAAGTAATCCTTTTACACTACATTCCTTTTTTAGCCAACCAAACAACCATTTAAAGAAAAGGTTTGGAAAGAATGAATAGAAGATGACATCGCATAACCAACAATTTGAGGTCAGTTTTGAGATCATGTTTCTTCCCAAAACACTATGCCATCATCAATAAGATGCATTTTTTAACTTATTAACAACAACATAATCCAACATCTCGTCCAAACCCCAATCATCCTTCTCCATACCCCCTTCCAATATCAGAAATATACTACTACGGTGGTGTTGATGATTTGAGCGAAGTCGGCTGGAATCGCTCAAAATCTCGAACTCACTAAATCGCTCGTGGCTCGAAAGTTTCGAGTTCGAGCCGAGTCGGATCGAATCGAGCTCGAGCTCGATCCGGCTCGATTGTGAAACGAGCCGGCTCGAAATCCATCTGAGCCGGTTCAAAATCCAAACGAACCGGCTCGAAATGCAAACGAGCCGGCTCGTTCGGCTCGGCGATCGTTGGTCACGCCGCGGGTCAGCGAGCCCCCGTTTCGCGATCCGCCATGAGCCGCGAGAAGCCAGTTCGGCTCGAAGTCGGCTCGAAATAATTTCGAGCCACATTTCTGGCTCGAAAATCGGCTCGTTTGCTTCGAGCCGATCTCGATTCGAGCCCAAATTCGAGTCGACTTTCGAGCGAGCCACGATCTTCGAGCTAATTTCTCAGCCCTACTACGGTGAAGCCCTTTGTCTACTGTTTTCCTTTGGTGTAGCTACCATAATCATTAGTAGTAGCTGTTGAGGTAGCCTTTTTCAAATAACGACTATCATCACTTGTCTTCTCTGCCAGATTAAAATCTATGTATGAATTGATTAAAGCGAAATGGGACCAACTCTCCAATGCATCATAACATTTTGTATAATCATTAAAGCAAACCAATAAGCATTTAGGAATGAACAAATTAATGAAACATGCTTTGAAAAACAAACTCGTAACAAATAATAACTCAGTTAAAATATGCAGATGAATAAATAAGATGAGCAAAGCAGTCCAAGAGAAACTACAATACAACGATGGAAGCCCTACAAAGTTGTAAACTATTAGGAGTCACTAATCAGTTTGTATAAGTATATAGCTCATAAGATAGATCTTCAAGCAAGTGTGTCATTCGGAATCCCTCTTTTGACAGCATATTGTCTGTGGGTTAAGTTCTTAAGATTCATCACTGTTTATTTCTCCATTCCTGTCCGAATACCAATGTATACATGTTACTCTGGTCATGTTTTTCCTGTTATGTGCTTCTAGGTGTTTGCGGGCACCTTCACGCGGCAAAGAAGACTTGAGAGACTCCATTAAATATCCAAAAAATAAGAAACCACACCTTGAATTTTATATTAGGAAAAATGATATATGTTGCATGCTGCACACATGCCAAAAGCAGGGAAATGTTTGCAAAACAAAATTCATTAATCCAACGTTGTATGATCCATCTAAGGCTTCGTTTGGGAGGGCTTTTTTAGTGCATTTTGCTTTTGAGAGCGTGAATTTTTAATTTTGATATCCGTTTGAATAGTGTTTTTTTTGAAGCTGCGTTTTAGCTCCATCTCGAAAGTTCTGTTTTAGCTTTTCAAAAAAAAAAAGACAAAATAGGGAAGCTTTTAAACCATTTTCGGAATCAAAAACTTAGCCAAACGAAGCCTAACTCTCATGATCGCCAGCTACAAAATGGGCTCTTTGAACTTGTAAAATATCTGAATCTCAAACCTTCATTTTAATAGTCCAAACATATAAATAAGTATGTACTTGTATAGACAAACTAAGGATGATTACTTACCTCTAACACTATTAGTAATGCATATTTCAAAGAGGATTTTTGTTTCCGTCATATGAAGCATTTATTAAACCTTAAATCATCGAAGACAGGCCATCATCTAGAAATTCATGGTGCCAACTCCAAATAAACAAAAAAATAATAATAAAGACAGTAATATCACTAACAGGATGCACCACTTCCAGTAATCCAGTTACATTAACATGCAAGTAAGAAAGCATGATAAATTACCCTCTCTGCTATGCTATGCGGATCAGTAGCTTGTCCGCGTCTTGCCCTCACTCTTGGGCGAGGAGCTGGCACTTGTGATGCTGAAGCAACCTGTGCTTGCAATGCTTGACCATGGAGAATCTATTAACAAAATCACAACCAAATGCTTTGAGAAGCAATTATTTTACAACCTCTACTACATTTTATCGTACGGCTCTTGAAACAATTCGAGAATTTACAATTTAACATATTAAAATCTACCCACAAACATAGCCAAAGCTCCCGATATGAGTTACTGACAAAATACCTGAGGAGGATTATGCCGGATTTGATGAGACTGTACTTGCCCGAACGCGGGAAACAGACTCGGTAACTGAATCGGATCTCTTTCCTGCCAAAGAACAAGTGCATATCATAATTTCCTAGTCTAATTCCATCTTTTAGGGCTCATTTGGGTCGCCTGAAGTTGGAAAACATGTTTTTAAAACCATGGATTTGAGAGATTTTATCATTTGGATTGATACAGTTGGAACTCATTATTGGAGTTAGACACTAAAAATATATTCAAAATTCCTCAAATGCATGGTTTCGTTTGCACAAGTAAAAAGACTGAAAACTTTTCTATCCGCTATCAACCAAATGAGAAAAATAACATGGCGGAACTGATTATGATTAATGACTTCAAGAGGGAGCAGGATGAGCTCACCGCGTCCGACGAAGTCTTCACCTCTAGGCCCTCGCGAAGCCGCTTCCCTACGCCGCCGCCGCCGCAAGAGCCTTCTTCTGCCACAGCGAACCCAGGCCTCCCTTGCTCCAAACTGAGCCCAAGAGGAAACACCGAGAAAGTACCAGGAGAAGAACCGTCTCCGGAGTTGAACTGTTGCACGATCCCAGGAACCGAACTTCCGTCGCCTCCGGCGAGGCTTCCATCGCTAGACGTGTATCCGGGCATGGAGAATATCTGCTCAAAAAAATCGTCGGCGATCCCGTCCGGCGGGGGCTGAGGTGGGTTCGCCATGAGAGTGAAGATGGGAATCGTTGGAGTTATTAGAGGGCATCGACTGGATAAAAAGTTAAAGAGAGACAGGCGTCGAGAGAGTTCTGTTTGGAGGAAACCTCAAGGGCCGACACTAGAGCTCGGGCATGAGAACGAGCCAAGCGAGAAGGAGAGAGAGAGATTATTTTTCTGTTGAAATGTGACAGTGGGTTCGCACCACTAGATTTTATAGCGATTAGAGTGTCGACGACATATATATATAAAAGGGAGAAGGCGAGGAACGTGTTTTTCGTCATAGAGTCAACTCTTTGGCCGTGTTTAGATTCTATCAAGAAGATGAGAAAACATTAATAATAATAATAATAATAAATTTATATTATAATCTCTTAAAGAACTAAGTTGATTCTATTTTGTTCTCTCCCTGATTTCTTCTATTATATTTAGTGGGGGCAAATAATCAATTTGATTATCTCAATTTTTGTATAGTGCAACAAAGAAAAATAATAATTTTATTATGTCTTTTAAAACTTTTTCTAATTGTATTATCTTTTATATATTTCATTTAGAATTACCTTCAAACTTAATAAACTTAACCACACATTGGTACTTATTTTACTTATGCAGAATAATAAAGAGCATAAGACTAAGTTAAGTGTTAAAATGAGGATGCCGGTGGATGAGTGGTACCCTGCTTTAATGTAAAATGGAATGTAAAAAAAGTTGGAAAAGTTGGAGTAGAAGAAGATTAGGGAGAAATCGCCTTAAATGGCCACATAAAGCGGTCGTCCAATGACCGATTAGAAGAGTAAATCATTAGATTTCTTTATGTTAAGAAAGGTAGAGGTAGACAAAAAGACTTGAA
The DNA here is from genome assembly GCA_021442155.1 of Cymbidium sinense. Lineage (NCBI taxonomy): Eukaryota > Viridiplantae > Streptophyta > Magnoliopsida > Asparagales > Orchidaceae > Cymbidium > Cymbidium sinense. Next base: position 108,109,744 of record CM038225.1, read on the forward strand.
GATGTAAAAATGATCTTAATATACTTGAATTAAATGAGAATTTGACACATAATATAATACAATGGAGACGAAGGATTCATATAGATGACCCCACTTAGTGGGATTGTTGTTGTTGTTGCATGATAAATTATCTAAATAAATACTATGTGTTCTTATCATCCATAGATTTTAGCACACCTTTTTCAAACATAATAACAACAAACTCTTGCCATCAAAAAGTACTCTTTTGTACTTACATTTTAAGGTGAGGTTCATAGATTTTATTGCACTTAACTTTGCTTTTTTATAAATTACATTTCCAAACACTCAAATTAATATGATTAGCTTGGTCTTTCTAAAATTTGCCCTTTCACTAAAATGAATATTTGTTTTCATAAAATACTTAAGAGCAATTACTGTTTTAACCATTCTATTTATTTATTGTAATTCATATCATCATACATTCCCTATTTGTAGATATAACTATACTATATATAAGATGATCATAGTAGATACTATTTGATATCCCATTATGCAAGCATACTTTGATTTTGTGTGTTTGTTGTGTATATGTGTGTGTAGGTGTGTCAATTCGATTGGGATTGGGTTGATCATTAAAATTGACCCCGTCAATAAATTTGACCTAAACCCGACCCGTTTATTAAACGGGTCAAAATTTCAACCTGAACTCAACCCGACTTCAACCCAATTGACCCGACACAACCCGAATGATCTATTTATATTATTTTTTAAGTCAAATTTGTGTTCTTGTGTAAAAATCGGGTCAATTTAGGGTTCGCGAGTCAATTTCGAGTCAAATTTGAGTTGGTGGGTCAAAATCAAGTCAATTTCGGGTTTGTGGGTCAACTCAAACTCGACCCGAACAATCAAACGGGTCAATTTCTTCAACCTGAACGCGACCCGAATATTATTCAAGTCAACCCGAACCCGGATTTTTCGTTAAATATGGAAGTTTGTGTCAATTGATTTTGACACTCTATGTGTATATGTGTATGTATATATATATATATATATATATAAACTAATTGAAAAGAGATTGTATGTATTTTTTTACAACATAATTTAATTCAATTATCATCTATATTAGTTTAAACAAGTAAGAAAATATATATGTCAAAACAAAGTTGTTCACAAAAAAATTTGCAACACATTTATTCAAAAGTAGTTATCTATATTTCTTGATAAAAGCCTAGAAAATGTGCATAAAGTACTTATTAGGGAGTGCCAAACATCAATGTTGGGAGAAAGTAATATTTTTATTTTTAGAATATTATATCATCTTTATCTTGACCTATATATTATAAAGGATTATAATGCAAAGAGTTCCAACCATTACAATAAACATCACAGTACATCACAATGCAATAATATCCATTACTATTTTACACTTATGGATGACCTTAGATGCATATCATCTAATGAGTGATAGTATGAGGTTTTTTTTTTTTTTTTTTTTTTTTTTTTTAACAACAAGATTAAGTGAATTTTATCAAGATATCTTAAAAATTTTATTGAATTTATAAAATTAATAAAAATAAATAAATGAATTAATATTTAATATGTCGATAAAATATTTTATTTATTTGTATGAATTAAAGAAAATTTCTCATCAAATAAATTACTTTTATGGGAGTTGAAGGATTTAATAGATCCTAATATTCTCAAAAATAAATAATATTTGATTTAATATGATATACTTACAAAATTTTAGAGTTAAATATTCTAACAATAAATGTTCCTTCAATTTTGAAAATTATTATTTATTTTCATACAAAATGTAATGCGTAGGGTGATATTCACGGCTAGGAATATCATTATTGCGAGGCGGTCGATGAGTTGTTGACAGTCGATTATCTCAATCGTCGATGCCTTCACCTTCTTACTGGCCGAGAAGTATTCACTCTGTCCGGGGTTGTATGTCCCCTATTTGTACATTTCATGCTTGCATGAGAAAAGTTTAGTGATGGACTTAGGGTTGATTAATGGCTTTGATTGTAATTGATTTGGGTTTGATTGGATTTTGACTCATTTGGACCTTTTGGATCAAATGGGCCAACTTGGATTAATTAGATTCATTTGGTTTAATTGATTTGAACTAAGGTTTCATTGTTTAAGCCAAATCAACAAAAAATAATAAAATTTATGAATGTCATAAAATTCTATTATTATTATTATTATTATTATTATTATTATTATTATTATTATTATTATTATTATGTAAAATAGGTGGCTTAATATAAAATATTAAGAGAAATTATTCAAACTTACATGTAAATGATTTTAAAAAAAAAAGTAAGATGCTTGTAAATACATTTCATAAGCTTTTCATAATTTTTAGTCTTGTGCTTATTTTTTATACTTTTATTTTTTTAAAATGCACTACAAGCAAGGAAATAATGATGCAATATCCCATAATGTATTTTTTTTATCATTAAGTAAATTTAATCGGAATTCAGATGTTCAATTTGATATATGCCAATGTGCTTTTAGAAATGGCATGAATGCATGCTTTAAAAAATATTTAAAAGTGATTTATAATTTATACTTCATAATTTTGACAATATACAAATTCATATAATGCATGAACAAACTTTTAAAACTTATTTAGGAACTTTTAAAATTATAAAATTATCATTTAATTTTTTTTAATAAATTTATAAAATATTTCCCAAAATTTCCAGCATTTTAAAATCATTGAAATAATTTTAGAAATTTAAGACTTTTGAGAATTTTAAAATGAAATTTATTTTATTTTTAATTATTGTAATTTATTTTATATTTTATATGTTCTATTAGTTATAAATTTTTAAAATAAAATTTTGAATTTATTTATTAAATCACATAGTTAAAAACCTATGTGGCATAATTTGAGTCCTATATTTCAAATTAGATGGATGGTAGGAAGAAGCACTCTAATGATTAGAAAGTATTTGCTAATGTTTATAAGATGATATAGTGGTAACTTATTAGTATGTGAAAGAAGTGCATCCCTTGTGATGGGTTAATAAATGAATGTATACATGTAATTGTGAAGACAATCAATATGTTGTTATTCAACAACTTCGGTGCTAAAAAGAGAATTATTCAAACACAAAAGCTATTTGTCATTCCAAGACTATCGTATGAGGTCATCATAATCATTGGATTCAAATATCCCGGATCTAATGTTGTATACAAAGTGGTTTTTTTATCTCCAACCTTTTTATGCATATGGTAACTTTAAGAGGTGATTTTTTTTTATCTATTCCTTGGTTAATTTTGATGATCTTGGAAGACTTACTCGACTAACATAAGAGTGCACTTAGTTCAACTGACTGCGATGTGATGCATGCTCTTAGTTATCATAAAACATCAAGCTTAAGGTTTGTGATGTATACTAGGTAGGCTATGACTACATACCAAATAGTTAAACAACTTTGCTATGGCTTAATGAAAATTCTCAATGTTTCCTCTTGTCTTTGTATCATTTGAGTCGTCACCCTAGCCATCACATTCTTCATTCTTGGACAATGCTTCTTAAAAAAGCTCACTAAAATACACAATTGGTTTAGGGTTAATGATGCTAGATTCTTAACATTGTGAGGAAATTTGTGGTTTATATGTGATATGGTCCAAGGATTGTAACAAATTTCTAAAGTATGTTCAAGAAAAGCTTGTAGGTCTAGGAATCGATCAAACGTTAATAATGCTCAATAAAATAATTAGACACATATAATAGGAGCTTTTGATTAAGTTGAAATATATCCTTATTTGTGAGGTGAGCTATAGTTAGCCAATTGGATGCAACAATGGATCATAGATCTTGGCCATGGATCAACTCATCAGAAGCATTATATATGAACCTATCAATAACTTTGTAAGGTCTTGAGGATGCTAAGGTTCAAGATCAAGTGCCCATGAGGTTCATTTAGAGGGATTAGATTGTATTAGGTAATTTAGGCTCATTTAAACTAACTTTTAACAAATTGGGCCAAGACTTGGGTCGGATTAGTCATGTGGGATTTTAATTTAGCCCTGAGAGCTAATAAGGTTCAAGGCTGAGAGTTTTTAAGGCAAAGCTTATTCAAATGGGTTCATAAGTATTTAAATCCTTAGGAGTGGGTTCAAGATGGGATAGCTGAAACTTATACTTGTCAAGTTAGTTTGGTTGGCGATATTAATTTATATCCTATTAAAGCTTAAGATCAAATTAATTAGTAGGTTAGGTCAATTTGACTTAATTGACTCAACTAGTTAATTGAATTAGGGTTTAGGTTAGGCTAATTTAATCTTAGAGATGGTATAAGTGAAGCCCATTATTATTGGTTAGGGTTTAACTAGGCCAATTGACTAAATGATTCCGACATTAGGTCTAGTTATGTTGAAATTGACTTAGGTTAGATTTGAGCTAAGTTAAATTAGCATAATAGGCCAATAGGGACAAGTGAGTCAAATATGGTCTACTAGGTAACTTGAGATTAGTAAAAAAATAATATAAGCTTGGGTCATGTTAATTGGCTCGATGGGTTAATTGAGTTAGAGTATGTCTTTAGGTGGGTTAGATTCATTAATCAAGGTTAGCCAAGTCATTTGAGTTGAATATAAGATTTTGTGAAATCCATTAATACAAAAGCTCATAAGAAAATTCATCTACCCCTATTCACAGTGAATTGAAGGAGGCCACAATAATCAACAATTTACTTAGAATAGTTAGCTAGGTTTAAGCTAGGTCTATAACTCGACCTCTTAAGGTAAGCTTGAGTGTAATCCACTACAATGTGGAGTTTAGCTTATAAATTTCAATGTAGTTTAAGGCATCACTAGATATGTAGTAGTCTAAATATAAGAACTTATATGTTCACTATAGTTCTATTAGACAAATCTATAGTTTCACGATTGATTTGGGTAGGAGATAATTTAGGTGCAATTTATCCATGTATACCTATTTGAAAACAATCTAACGCGTTCAATAAGTTCAAATCTAGTTCAAAACTTTCAAGAACTAATCAAGATTTGAGCAATGTTACATCCAATCAACCTCTCAAAGTAAGATTGAAGGCTTCTCTTTGGTTGAGTCCTGATCTACTAACTCCGTAGAACATATACTAAAAACGAGTTCAATAAGTGATAAAAATCATAGCTTTTATCAGCGATGAAAAATTTAAGAGAAAAAGATAATTTATAATTTTTTAAAATATCTTTGAAAAGATTTTCACATTAAAACCTTCTCTATTTTCACAATTGATGTGGGCCACAACTCATATTTTATTTTTTTTAAACTTTTTTATCAAAATAATATATTTGTAATATTTAGCTAATATTTAATTGCTCATGAAAATTAATAATTTATCTTTTGTAGAAGATTTACATATATATACTACAATTTATGCATTTTCATATCTAATCCCTAAAGTTAGATATTTACTTATTTTACACTTTCATATGCTTAAAAAAGTGAATTTTACTTTTAATATTTTTGAAGTGATGCTGGATATGTAAAAATTTAAGTTTAGATATTAGATATGTAAATACACAAGATCTTTGTGATAGGTATATAAATCTCCCTTTTTTTGTATTAAGAGCAACGAGAGACAAATAATGATCATAAAGGACCCAAGTTTTAAATATATCAAAATGAATTAGAGTGAACTTCAAATGCCTTAAAATTTTATATTATATTAATTTTCCTTCAATTAAAGCATAAAAAATAGTAAAATTATATAATTCATTTACAATATATTAAAAAACAAAAAAACCCCTTAATCATGAAGCGATAGAATTTAAGAATTTGGACACTGGCTATCCACTAACTCCATGTGCTGTTTGTTCTGTACAAGTGATGGAATATTATTACTTTTTTCTTTGTACATACGCTATATAGACAAATATAGCGTCAGAATATTCTCATTATAATTTTGAATGTTATCCATTTAAGGCTTATGAACAATAAGTAATGTTGGGAGTAGCATTGGTAAGACATTGACTTTTATCACTGATTTGTTGATTAATTCTTAGTTTGCGTTTAGAAGCGGTGTAGTGCGATGCAAAAATACACTGTAATGCTATTTGAGAATTATGTTCTGACTATGTTTTAAAGAATTTGTGATGAGAAAGTTTAGTTTTTCTTAATAGAATATAGTGATTAATAGAAAAATATAAAATGATTTTTTTTTAAAATATATATAATATTCATCATAATTTTAGATAATAGTTTCTTATGTAGCGAACTTTCTATAATTTTTTGATAACTAACTATCCTAAAAGCACTTAATGTTCAGAAACTTTTCCCAAAGTTCGTCAGGCCTTGCGCTCTTTTCGATCTTAAGTCACTTTTCGCACAGGTGCTCAAATCTCTTTTGGAGAGGAGAGATTGGAGTAGGGAAAACACTTTACTAAGCAAAGGATCCCAAGTATTATTGTATTGTAAAGTTCCTTTACATAGTAAAGTGCTTTCCCAATCTTTCTAACCTCTTTTCTCCAAAAGAGTTTTATTGTTTCGTTGTGATAGTTAAGCTAAGCGTGAGTCTTGAAGCCGTCTTGAAAAATTTCCTGACATTAAGCTCTGAATCTTTGAGCAATTATAATCATCTTATTTTATTTTTATGTTCAGTAATTTGGCCTCTAAAAATTTTAAAGATTCAAACTTTTGGGTTGATTAAGTAGTTTTTTTTTTAATATTGTTGGTCAATAACATTATTTTTAGACAATTGCCTTATTTTATGTTTAATTATAACTTGTTTGTTTTTTTCTTTAAGTTTTTATCATAAAAATATATTTTAATAATAAGAATTGCTTCAATGTGATAGAAAATGCTGTTCATTTTTTAATAATATTTATAATACATATATATTTTATATTTTTTTTCAATATAATATTGTGACTATTTTTAGTGATAATTATAATAATTTAAAAGGGATATTTAGATTGATAATTTGTTTAGTCTAGTCATTTAGAGTTTAAATTTTTAACTAAAAATATGTATATTTAATGCATAAAAGTTTATGATTAAACTCACTTAAAAATGTTAAAAAAGTTATATTTTAATTTGCTTTATTTCAGATTAATTTCATATTGAATATATAAAAAAAATATTTTATATGTTATACATTTTAGATTAACATTTTATTTTTATATGTGAATCATGTTACTTCATTAAAAATATTTATTGGGTTCAATTCATAATTATTTAGAAATTTAAAAGCATGTATCTAAAAGAAATCATATAAGAAAATTACAAATCTAAAATAAGTTAAACTTAAATTCAACCAAGCCAAGCCAAGTCGTTTAAATTGAGACTTGAGAACTATTTGGGAGAAGCTATAACTTTTTTTAAAATTAATTATAAAATTTTTATAAAAAAATTAACTTTTTGAAAACTTGTTATTTATGTTATAAATATTTTTATTTCAAAAAATTTAAATAATAATTTGTTTTTATAATTATTATATTTTAATAATTCTGATTTTAAAAATTAAGATTAAAATTGATAATCAAATGAGACTATTATTATTATGGAGTTTTTACATATATACCACCTCAATTATCTATTTTATTCATTTAATATCTAAAATTTTATTATTAATTATATATCATAAAAATAAAGACGAAATTTATTTTATTATTTTATAATCGTGAAAGTTCTGCACTTATTTTTATGATATATAAATAATAATAAAATTTTAAATATTAAATGATAATTTGAAGTGATATATACGTACGTAAAACTCCTATTATTATTATTTTTTGACTGATTTCTTTCTAAGAAGTAGAACAGCCAAAAAAGTTGTCCAAAACACCCGAGGCTGGGGCATGACAACCAAATATTATCAGTAAATGGCTTCGCTCCACAGGCAATTAGGGTTTGGAAGCAAAGCCACAATCGCGAGGAAGAAACTGATCACTCCCCAAGCCAAAATTGAGTGTTAGGTCGTGTCAAATCGAACGCTGCAATGGCGTTCTGAGGTGCGAGTATTAGTTGTGACTTGCGCTCTTGAAGATAACTGTTCAACAGAAAATCGCAATGAAGGGCGTCTGTGTGCTCCGTGGTTCCCTTCTTGGACTTTCACTAAACATTCTTCCGGTCAGAATCAGTCTTCGACTGGCTTTTACTCGCCGGGCAAGAAGGTTTTGTTCAACTGCTCCGTGTTTGGAAAACGTAAGACACCTTCTTTCTCTATTGCTCTCGGTACTCAGCACTTCAGTCAATGCAACTGAGGTGCCCTGCTTTTTAATTACAAGTCCTGCGGATTTTTGCCGATCGGCAGCAATGAGTGGAAAGTCGAGATAGTTTTGTTTTTGGTTGCACTGTTATATTTGGATATTTTCACAACCGCATTATATTGTTTTCTTATTGTAATTGTTTACTAATATTAGGTGTAGAATTATTCATCCTATTTTGGACAAACTGACGGCAGCGCGTTTTTTTTTTCTCTTACTCTGGAAGCATAATCATCAAGGGACTTGACTGGCGGTTTTAGAGAAAGCTACATTTTGGGCTAGTTTTGTCAAATTAATTTTTAAGAATGAACTTCTACCTTTACAATGTTATGTGAAGAAGACGCATAGAGAATTTCCCTTAGAAGTCTGCACGAATTTGAGATTGGAGATTATAACTAAGATTACAATAGAATCAGACCGACTAGTCAGGAAAGCTTCGCCATCTTCTGTATTCAGTTTATTAAATCTTCCTGGCTTATTTCGTTGTTGCAAGTTTAAGACATTCACATACTTGATATCTGCATTTTTATTGGTTTTTGATGGATTTATGAAGAACTTTGGTAGAAAGTTAAAGTCGATGGTAGGCTTACTCCGTTGGTGGAGAATTGGATAGAGTGAAATGCATAAACATACTGCCACACATGTGAAGCTGTATGCACCATTTTTCACTTTCAGTCTCAGGCATGTTGTGTACGGATCCAATTGATATGATCAAGCATCTGTAGTCTTTAACCCTTTAGGCATCTTGCTCTATCATTTTCTAGATTAGCAGACTGAAAATTCCAAAATAAGCTGGACTATGATGAATTTTTCATGGAGGCAGAGTGATTTGCTAGTGCTAAGAACCTACTTAATCATCACAATTAAGCTTACTTTGAATTTTTCCGTGCATTATGTTCCTTTCCTTTTTCGTAATATTGATCTTCCCTTCACCTCTGGTGTGCAATTTTACAAAATAATTCTTAGACAGATATATGTAGATGCATTGCACAAATGAAGATAAAGGAAACTGCATGTTGCTCCACTGCTTTAAAGAGCTTGCACTTTCTATATTATTGGTAATTCTAAATACTTATATGCGTATGCATATTTGTAGACAAAATCACAGGCCTTAGGTGAATTAAGTTGAACTAAATGAAGATAGAAGGATATTGCTCTTTAATTCTTAGTTTTATAATCCAACAGTTTACTCATTGTTATTGAATGCATATGGAGGTTTAGGGCTGCAAATGAACCGAGCGTTCAACAAGCTACTCGTGACTCGGCTCGATTAGAGCTCGTTTATGTTCGTTCATTTAACTAATCGAACGAGCTTGAACACTTTTGTAAATATTCGTTGCTAAAGGAATAAGGTTGAACAAGTTGTTGTTCTTCATTTATGTTAAAGCGATCATTTAAAAGTGACAAGCTTAAGGCTCGATAATAGCTCGATTAAGGCTCGATTAAAGCGTTCATAAATATCATTTATATTTCTCACAACCGCTCAACAATTCGATTAAGGCTCGTTTATTTCATTAAACGCAGCGCTCGATAAACAACGAAGAGCTTCGAAACAAGCTCAGCTCGAACAAGATTTTTTTAAACGAGCTCGAGCTTGAACACCATCCTAAAAGCTCGAATCGAGCTCGATCTCAATAATGACAAACGAGCTTGAACATGAACAAGTCTTTGTTCGGCTTGGCTCGGTTCACTTGCAGTCCTATGGAGGTTATATGAAGGATCTGCAGTTTGTTCCTCTGAACTCTATTGGAATAAATGATTTATAAAATTTCCAAGAAAAATATTGAAATGATTAAAATTTTCCACAAGTTTGTGGTCAAAACATTTTTTCCCTTTTTTATTTCAGTTCAGGTCTCCAAGCTTCCTAAGTTTATGGTCAAAACATTAAATGGGTTAGCAATTCTTTTTTTGGTTGATATTTGTCTCCGATGAGCATACTGATTAGCAAGGGAAAATCACAAAATTGAAAACATCAGAATGTAAATCAAGAGGTAGATGGAGTGCATACCGAAAGCTATGGAAATCAATCGAGATGCAGAGGATATTGCATCAAAGCTATACTTGAAAGTAACAGATGCGTTCTCTTTGAGTGGAGTTTCATAAATATTAAGTATAATTTTTTATGTGAAGTTCTATATGTATCAATCATATTCATATTGACATTCTTTTCATCATCTGTGATGTGGTAAATTTATGACCGCTATAATGCTATTTTCTAATTCATGGAAGTTATCTTTTTTTATCCTTGAAGCGATTATTGATTGGGTAGTTTCAAACAAATTAAAGTTCTAATTAGAAATTTTGGGAAACAAGCATCTGAATTAGAAGATTGACCTTTGAATTTTTTTTTGTTTTGTTTTTTCTTTAAATACTATTTGTGAAATAGATTTAAGAAAGCAGTTTGGATCAAGATAGGCCTAGCACTAAATATCTTGCAATAACTTACCACAGCTTTGATTTTTTGGCTATGTTTTGTGAGACGTAGAAAACATTTGGTAAGTATTATTTATCTATGTTTGAACTTCCGCATAGCAGGGCTAATATACTTGCAGGCCAGGCATACCTTTTTGATGTCTTGAACCATTTACATGATTTTTTTTAAAAAATTTATTAATTTCTCTTATTGGGAATGGCTTTGTTATAAATCGTTTTGAATAATGTTAGTCATCATGCAAAATGCTTCATCATTGATTTTGTGTTTGAACTTCTACATACAAAATGATGGCTTTGTTATTAAATCATTTTTAAAAGATTTCCAAACATTGTTTACGCAACCCAAAAGAATAAGACAACTTGAAAACTTGCTAAATGTTTAAGCTATTTGGATTAAGAATTTCACCTTAAAGTGTTAATTTTGGACAGCTTAATATAATTGTAAGCACATCTATTGTTTTTTCCATACTGTTTTGTCATTTAATTGTGCCTTATAAGTCTATAAAACTTTTTGAGCTGATTGATGACTGTATTTTTTGTAGGGAAGTGAACCTTTATTGTTGGTGGTGGGTGGTGGGGCAGCTGGAATCTATGCTTCAGTAAGGGCTAAAGAAGTTGCTCCTCATCTTAATGTGTTAATAGTTATTGAGAAGGGGAAGCCTTTGTCTAAGGTTAGTTTGCTTTTGTCAAATGGTTCTTCTTATGACAATGAATATCTTTTAGAGTGTTCCGCCATCTCATATTTTTTTTTTGAAGATTGAAAATTTTGTTTGGGACATTTACATACATAGCACACAATTCTTGTATATTTACATATCTAACACCTAAACTTTTATATTTATGTAAATAACATTAAATTCTTCAATATCACATAAAAAATGGCACAATTATTAATTTTTAAAGTAAATGCACCTTTTCATGTATAGGAAATATGCTATTTTTGTAAATATTAAATTTTAGGTGTTAGATATGTAAATGCATATGTATTGTGTGCTATACATGTAAATTGCCCTATTTGTTTTTTGGCATATGCTATGCTTGGCAATTTTGTCTTTATATTGCGTCAAATAGCTTTGAGGTTGCACTCTTCTATCATGAAAGCAAAGTTTAGGTCTTTAATGTTTTATTATAATTATGTTGGCTTGTTAGGATTTGTTTGCCTGTCTAATTCTTCTTACCTTCAAGTTTCTTTAGGATGGGAGGGTAATCTGACAATTACCAAACATGATGTTTGGGTCAGTCCCACCACCTTTTTTACATTGATGATGAAATGCTAAGAAATATAGCCATGGTCACCCAACTTAATGTAAGTGTTGTATTGCCAGTGGAATGCAGAACAAGATTAAAATAGAAACAGCCTGAAAAACAACTCCACCTGTAATATATCTTCCTCTGTTAGATTGAGTGAAAGGTACCCTAATATGGATATAAAAGCTACATATTGAATTAAATCCCGTAATTAATACAAATGAGGTATGCATTCATCGCATGCAAAGTAAAAAAATAATAATAATGTCATAACCTTTCAATTTTACAAATAAAATTATAAATTAAGTAGGTGGTCAAATAAGAATAAGGATGATTAGCTTTAAGAAGGATATCCTAAATCATACAGTTCACTTGAATATTGAGGCAGCCAAAAATAAAGTTCACTCCCTGATATCATATACACTACATTACAAGATCCATACTAATAAACATCCCAACTTAATAGGCACTAAATATTTTTCAATGAAAAAGTAGTTTCAACACATATTTGACATGATAAAGTGTGATGTCGTTATTTAAGATTCATGTTTTTAAAAGCCACATGTGACATTAAATTTACCAAAGAAATTTTCTTAGATTCAAGAAATGATTTAGTACAAAAGTTTTTTGATCCAATAGATTCAATTAATACTAAAGAAACATATGTGATAAAGTCCACCGTGTCATTGTGATTGTCCAACATTTTCTTAATGACTTGCTGACAAATAAACCTTGAAAAATTTCAAATATATCGAGGTTAGACTGTGATAGAGAAGACCTTGTTGCTATCAGTTGTGTTACTAGATAAAATTTTCCAAATGAAAGATTAACATGGAGATGGTGAAGGTGAAATGTCAAAGATGTTGAAGTTATTAAATATATGAATGGTATGATATTGAGTAGTATTAGTTAAAATAAGTACGGAGTAACCACAGAGTTTTCAGGTTTGTAGAATTTCATCATGATCAACATTAAAGATCATTTTTTGTATTGGCTATGGAGTTGCTTATAAAGGATATTCAAAGTTAGGTGAATTGTAGTGCATTTTACATAGATGACAGTTATAATTGGCGAGATCTCTATAAAAAAATAAGTTAAAAGTGAGAACAATAGAGAACATATTTAGGAGATAAAATAGATTAATGATAGTTTATGTAACATAGTTTTGTGAGTGTAATATTAATCTTTATTAGCTAATATTGCTAGAAGATGAAGTGTTATAGGTTTAAGTAGTTTGGATTTATTTTATAGAAGAATGTAGGTATAAATGAGTGTGTAACTTCTACTCTTAAGAATGATGGTGCTATGTGTTTTCAAAGGGACTTGAATACAAAAATACTAAATTATGATTACACTAGTTATATTGTATTGATTTGGACATTGGTTGGTAAAGTCATTATTAATTAGAATATTAACATGGATGTGTGGTCAAAATATGGATTATAGATTAAGAAGTAGTTATAGTAAAATACGGTAGGTGTTGCATCTTTTGAAGATAATGCAAAATAATGTAGGTTTCGATGGTTTGACCACCATGTACAACTAAAGGTAAGAAATGTGCCACTATAATATGAAAATCAAATAAAACTACCATTGAAGGATTATGAATGAGAAACAAATAGAACAATGTAACATGGATATCAATTGTACAGAGATTTGTATAAAATAAGTTTAGCACCTCATTTGTTCTCAACAAGAGAGAAAAGAGAATGACAGTCTTTAAAGTCATAGGGCTAATGATGATGATGATGATGATGATGAAAGTGGTTTTTTTTTATATACTTTCAACCTAACACATTGTTGAAATGAAGATTAAATTTATTTTAATATTTCATAAAAATATACCATTCATGGTTGTCATAAAGTAGGTTTGGACCAACTAGGCTCTTGGTACATGCAAGTATTGGGCAATTTGTATGTGCTTCTTTAACTTTCTTAGGTTGACCTTAGTAGGTGCTAAATAAATCGAGATTGGGTTGATGTGTTTCCGTTTGGGGTTCATGTGGTCAAGCTTCTCCTTTCCATAAAGAAATCTTTGAAGTTATTAACAAAAGCTGTTTTTGAGACATCTTCTCTTCATTATATGTAGTTTCTAAGGCTTATAATCAAAACACAAAACTTATTTTATTCACTTAAGTTTAATCAACTTAAAAATCAAAATTGATATGCTTTGATTAAAATATGGCTTGCTTGAATTAAGTTTGATTCAACTTGAAATTGACTCGGTATATGATACATGCATACTTATGCATGTGTTAATCTATATCATGCATTTATATGTATTCACACTATCACTATCTAACCTGGGTGCTTGAAATTATCAAATTAAGAACGGATGATCGAGCATTGAAAATAAATTTATAATTACTATCTTTATCTAATAATTAATCAGGAAATCAAAGAGCCACTAATAAAAATAATTGAAATTAAGATAATTATAAATATACCTTTCTTTGTTTTGATCTCATGTTCTATAAACATTTTCTCTTTTATTATTGATTTTCATATCAAGATTTTAACCGCAGTGTTAAATCAAAGCCATAACGAGCTTTCAATAGCTAGTGAATACTCATACTTCTAAATTACAATAACATAATGAGAAAGAAATAATATGCGTGTTATTCAAACATAATGAATCAATATAAAAATGAATAACAAATTTTATTCAATTATGATTTATCAAAGAAATTAAAATGGAAACATGCTTTGTAATCTATGAAAAGAAAAAAGAAGAAACCTTAATTTTTGACACTAAAAGCATACTTGCTTTGCTATCGAATTCGTTGTTAGTCACATGTTGGGGCAAGGGCTCGATTTGACACACTAATCTTTCTTGCTTGCTCGGTTTAGCATGTGGAGGCTGTCGCTCACTCGATTGCGTGCTCCGCCTGCATCGTTTTCCATCTCCCACTCTCATTCTCTCTATTTTTCTCGTGCTCGACTCGAGCGCATAGCTTGATTAGTTTACTCGGTCCGTCCTCTCCTTGACTCTACCTCCTACTTGGCGCCCCCTTCGCTCGATCCAGTCTCTTTCTTCTCGCCTTATAGGAACAGCGAGCCGACTAGCGTCAGTTCATTGAACCGGTGCTTGTTGGTTCAAATAACCTTTTTCATAAACGGGATTTACACACTTACATAGCACAAATAGTGCATGTACACACATACACACATACATTTATATTTACTATATATAATGATATATTTTTATAAATAAAATTTGATTTTTTTTTGCAAATAGTTTTGATTAGTGATTAAAAAATATTTTATAAATCTAATTGACTTTATTTGAATCAACTTGATTTAACTTGAAATTGATTACTTTTGACTAAACTTTGCTCAAGTTAAAATTCAATCTCAATTTTAGACGGTCATGTTCATACTTGCTTGGGTATCGCTCCTAGTAGTTCCAACTATATTGAAATGCTAGGCATCAGATATAATCATATAAGTTACTTGAATCACTGATTGTTCAATGCATTGAGGCATAACCAAAGATTTTGGTTTTAGACGAATAAAGGAGGTGCTTAGATAATCTATCATGAACATACCTTTGTAATGTTTTGATCAATAGGGGTAGTGTCTTAATGAAAATCTAATAACAATGAGAGAGAGAGAGAGATGCTATAGAATGTTGGGGCCTTAATTTGTGTAGAGAGTAACAAAATTTTTTCATAGCAATGATATTGATTGAGTTGGTGGCCATTTGAGCTAAGGCAATGGTTGATGCTGTTAAGTGACTTCATAACAAATTAATAGTAAAGTTTGGTTTGAAACGGCCAATATAGACATGAGATTGTATCAGGGTTAAGTGTTTTTTCTTCCTCTTATTATGAAGGACCTCTCAAGATCGTGGCAAAATAGTACAAGCCGTAGAATTAGGGGTTTGTTTTGATACAAAATGTTTTTTGATGCAGTATAGCTTGGAGAATAGAAAGTAGGTTATATCACTTGAAATCACTCCAGGTGGAGAAGGCAAAGGATAAGATTTTATAAATGAAAAGTAAATAAGATAACGTATTGAATCGGCCTAGTGTGGTTCCCCAGTTTCATCAAGCATCACAGTTGTCATATGAGGAATTCACATTCATGGGTAAAACATCCATTTATCAACCTATTCTTCGATTTCATTGGCACTTCTTCCTATTTATAAAACCGTTAAAACTTTGAGCATATAAATAAATGTTATTTCTTAACATTGGGTATAATTATGTCCTTTACAGATTTCTTGAATACAATTTTGCAAAAGACATTTTGATTGGATAGGCCAATACCACTAAAAAAAACTGTTGCATTTTATTGTGATTCCCAGTTCAGAGAAGATCTAGTTCTTTATTTACCCGTTCAAAATCAC
Organism: Cymbidium sinense; assembly: GCA_021442155.1. Taxonomy (NCBI): domain Eukaryota; kingdom Viridiplantae; phylum Streptophyta; class Magnoliopsida; order Asparagales; family Orchidaceae; genus Cymbidium; species Cymbidium sinense. The sequence continues at coordinate 108,125,972 of CM038225.1, forward strand.
ATAGAAACATAAATTTGGTTTTGAAACTTACTTTTCATTTTCATTATTCTTGTTGGAAATGTATTTGAGAAGATTCTTCTTATTGTTGTATTATTTCACTACTAATAGCAATGTTTTATTTGAATCTCTTGGTTGCCCGCTTAATTCATTAACATTTTATGTTGTTCAGGTGAGGATTTCCGTGGGGTAGGTGCAATGTAACAAACGGAAATTTTCTTGAAAAATTGGTGAGATATATTGTTATTTCAGGTTATGTTTGAATTATACAGAAAAACTATTTTCCTGTTGCATGATGATTTCACTATTCATCATTGCAAAACATTTTTATTTTGTAGCATATCTTCTTATTGTCTACCAAAGCTCTAAATGGGGTTGTTTACAAACAAAATATCATGATCATTTTCATAAAATATATCATTTCCCTCTGCTTTTGAATTTTAGAACAACTGTAGTATATTTTCGAAATTACCACAAATCTTTTTTTTTTTGAAGAGCCGGCATACTTTGCTAATATTTGTGGCTTTCCCAATTCTTCACTGTACTTAAAAAACTGTGTAATATTCATTTAAGTTATTACTACTAAAACTGTTAGTACTACTCAAATTTTCATGATTATGTGGATTACATTTGAAGCTATTCATCTTCCTGGCATACATTTTCTGGTACAGTTTTTGGTGTTTGGTGTAGATTATTAAATTTATTTTAACACATATTTATGCTTTTTTTTTTTAAATCTGCATGAGAAGTTATCAGAAGTATGATTATTGCAGTACGCTTTATGAATCCTTATACTCTAACTTATATTGCATAGATATTTTTTTCAACTTTGATCTAAGTTATTTTTAATTAATCTATTCTCCTTATTTGTCCCTTGACATTAAGGTTATGTGCCTATTTTATAGGTGAATCTATTTGCTATGCTTAAACCAATTAAATTTATTTTCACTCCCTTAACTTTAATATATGCTATTCACAATATATCTTAACATAATGTTTTCTTAATCCATTTTTCTAGTACATATTAGTCTTAAGAATATCATTTTACACTTTAACTTTTCTATCAATGACTTTTTTAATGTTTAATGCTTTGATCCACAATATATAGTTGTCTTTTATACATTTCATGATTTTAGTAATGTTTACCTTCAAGTTTTCATGATTTTTCTTTTTTTGCATATTGAGATTTGTTGCTATTTTAATAATTCATTCTTAGCTTTAGAAATTATATCCTTATTCATATCATATTTTTCTATATAAAACAAATTGGATTTAAAATTTATGAAATTCATTATTATTGACTTAAAGCATATTGTTGGGATAAATGATAATGAGCCTAAACATGATCCCATGGTTTCGTCGTCTTGGGCATGCGTGGTCCTTGATTCACTTAGTTAGAGTATGTAGTGACCCAACCTGAAATATCTTTGTTAGCAGCCATGAGTTGCTTCGTACAAGGTGACCTTATAGTCTTAGGTAGATATTTATATAAGGGGATAATTTTAAGTCCATTATAACAGTCATGATTGGGATCATATTTTGATCTGAATTATCGGGCTCGCCATCATTTACTCCAACCACACGCTTTCAGTCAATGATGATAAATTTCATAAATTTTAAATTCGAATTGCTACTATTATACTTTAAACAATTAGCGAGCTAATAACTAGCCTTAATCAAAGTTCTCTCTTTATTGGGAGATAATTAATTATAGGTTCTTGTGCTTATAGGAAACTTGAAACTAGATTTAAAGTCCTTGCAAAATGGGGAAAAATTTTTTGGATGTTGTATTATCTATAAATTTCATTTGTCTTCTAAAAATTTGATCGACATAAATTTAATCTCTTTACATCGAGGGGAATTGAATTTTTGAAGCAATGGTTGTTAGGTTGTGGGACTTATGTTGTAGAGACAAGATGATTCCCTTAATAGAAGGGAAAGATGTGCAAAAGTCTCTTGGATCTCATTTATTCAATAGTGCAAGTGTGTAAATTATATATAGGTCAATTATAGAAATTTTCTTACATTGTTAAGAGATATACTTCTTATTTCCCTTGAGGGATTTGTCATATCTCTATTTATAGTAACTTTGTCTTTGAAGTTTAAATTTTTTTCATTACTTGTTCTCGAGATTATGTAGCATCATATTGACTTCAAGCTGAGTTATATTGCAATTTATCTTTTCATTATCTCTAATAATTATGATTCATGTACCACTTATGGCACCTTTCATAATCATAAGATTATTAAATCTTTTTTTTGATTCATGTTGTTAATATTGATGGTTTATATCCTCTTGTGAGGATTTGTGATGATTGAGATGTTTTTGGGAGGTCATCATGTTTTTTTGTATGAATTCTATATCCCATGATCTCTATTGTCCTAAGAGAAAGTAAGATGTCTTGAAATTATTTCGACAGAATCATTTCCTTTGTTACTTGGTAGTGTCAATGTGTATGGTTGAGATAATTTTTGATATATTAGAAAAATTCAAGAAATATACTCATTATCCTTATGGTGAAGAAAGTAGAAATGTACAATTTCATAATGTATTTTTAATTTGCTTAATTTAATTAATTATCATAACATTAGTATATTTGGAGATTTAGCTATCATATTATTTTATATTTTAGTGGGCATTATTATAAAATATTGAAACAATCATACTAAACAAATTGTTGCCAAACATAATAATGACAAACTATAGTAACATGGTGGTCAAAATAGTTGGTGGGACAAGAATCAACTTTGTGTCCCACCTTTCCAACAAAACAGTTGAGTAATCCCTTATACTGAGGTTGGAAAAATTTCTTCCATGGATCCAAACTCAGGGAGTTTTGTGAAAGATCAAGCGATGCATACTCGACAAACATGCTTTGCCCATGAGTTTGTTGGGTGGTCCACGGTGGCTCTCCAATGAAGGGAAGCGATCACAGCATATTAGTATTGTCCCGGTAAAACAAGGGGAGGTTAGGGAAGGCAGTGGAGAGAGCCCATCAAAGATTTGGGATTGAAAGTGGGAGTCCACATGATGACATTTCCATGACAAGGCTCATTCGTGAGCGCATCTCAGCCTTAGTTTCAAAGATCGACAAAGCTGGAGCAACCATAATCAATTTGAAAGCCCCCATCACTCCACTTCCTCTGCAGTGCATTAAGGTAGAAATTGGGTGGTCTTCTCCCAACACCTTTCCTACAAGTGCTCTTTCAATCTTCACTGATTGTCATCCACAACTTGGTCATCCGGCAATAGTAATGCCATCCTCCATGAGTCGCATTTTTTATCAAGCCCCAATTTAACATACTTCTTCTTCCAAGGGTTAGCTTGATCATTGCCCTCCGCAGAGTAGCACCATTTGAAGTTCTAGGAAGAGCCTCTGGGAGGCTATTATCTTCAAACAAGGGGTTGGTAGTAGCCTTGCCCTTCCCTTTGTTCAATCCTTGAAGCACACCCCAAGCAAAGGTGCTCGGGTGATAATGCCTCCAGAAAGCCCATTTGAGGGTTTACAAAAAAAGCTGCCTTGATCCGGCCATTCTCTTCATGTCTTGAGATGCTCAATCGCGGTTTCAAGTAAGCGATATCTTGAGATCGTTACCAATAAGGTGGTGTAGGTGGTAGTCTTCTTGCGGGCACCTATATTCAAAGATCGATGACATTAAGTCACCATGGGGATTTATCCCCAGGAAGAGCTCCTCTTCAAGGAGCACCTTGCGTCCCTCCCTCTGAAGCCTCTCGACTCTATATTCCAAGCCAAAGCCATAGTGGAGAAGCTCAAAAGCCGGTGAGGAGAAGGCAACCACCCAACCTACCAGGTCTAGGATGTCTGGGGCCCACTTTGAGAGGAGGCTGCGGTTTGGGGGAGTGAGGCCAACTCGAAGAGGAAAAGATACCTGAATCACGCATGGGGATAAATCCCCATAGTGATTTAATGTCATCGATTGTTTGGAATTGTAGGTGGCAAAAACTACCAGTATTACCATGCTTATTGGTGGTACGATCTCTGATATTGGCTTACTACTGGATTGAGTGCATCTGACATGAAGTGGGAGAATGGTAGGGATCAACTGGTAGTTTTTTTGTAAACCCTCAAATAGGCTTTTTGGAGGCATTATCATCCTTTGGAGCATGGAGGGGCTTCAACTTGGCCAAGGTATGTTCTATAATGAGCATGATATGGGTGATACTAGGGCTTGTTGCAGATATGGATGATTTTTGGGGATCATCTTTGAACACCCAAGGGAAAGAGGCGGTGACCAAGATGTCTCTAATGATGACATTCTTCTGACAATGCACACAAGGTGTTTGCACAAATGCCAAGGAGGGCACCTTTGCTTGGGGTGTGCTTGATTGAACAAAGGGAAGGAGTACTACCAACCCCTTGTTTGAAGATAATAGCCTCCCTAGAGGCTCTTCCTAGAACTTCAAATGGTGCAGCTCTCTCGAGGGCAATGATCAAGCTAATCCTTGGAAGAAGATATATGTTAAGTGGGGCTGTTGATAAAAATGCACATGGAGGATGGCATTACTATTGGATGACCAAGGCGTGGATGACAATCAGTGAAGCTTGAAAGAGCACTTGTAGGAAAGGTGTTGGAGAAGACCACCCTATTTCTACCTTGCAGACCGAGAGGAAGTGGAGTAGATGGGGGCTTTCAAATTGATTATGGTTGCTCAGATTGCTTTTGTGTGCATCTTTGAAACCTCGAGGCTAGAGATGGGTTGATGAATGGCCTTGGTTGTGGAAATCATGGGATCTCTCCCTCTCTTTCCCACTGGACAATACTAATATTGCCTCCTTCATTGGAGAGATACTGTGGTGGAACCCAAGTACCGCAGTGACTTGACTCCCCACAGGTTTGGATCCATGGAAAAACGGAAGGTTTTCCAGCGGGTTGAGTATGGGGATTACTGCTGCTTGGACACAAGGTTGATTCTTGTCCCCAAAGTTCCTCCAGCTACCAATGGTAAGACTTCCTCTCCTTCTCTGGGAATGTGCATCAGAACTTGCAGCACTTCTGAGAAGGGGAATGTAGCACTAATCAAAATCCTACCAATGGAAAAAATCTTTGAGACACAGACTACTTCACCACCACCAACTGAGGAGACCACTTCTTAGTATGGTCAATGGGTCTGGTCACCGAAGAAGAGAACTAACAAGTGGCCTTAACTTAAGAAGGAAGGTGGGAAGCAAGGCCATGGGTGGCCTACAAACCTGACCCAGGAAGAGCTCCTCTTCGAGCACCTTCAGTCCCTCCCTACTGAAGCCTCCTCGACTCTATATTCCAAGCCAAAGCCACGAGAAGCTCAAAGCCGGTGGGAGAAGGCAACCACCCAACCTACCACTGAGGTCTAGGATGTCTGGGGCCCACTTTGAGAGGCTGCGAGGGAGCCAGTGAGGCCAACTCAAGAGGAAAAGATACACTGAATCACCCGGAGGATAAATCCCCATGGTGACTTAATGTCATCGATTCGTTTTGGAATTAGGGGTGCCAAGAAGACTACGGCAACTACCTAGCGCTATTGGTAACGATCTCGATATTATTGGCTTACTTGAAACCGGGTTGAGTGCATCTCAGAGACATGAAGTGACGAATGGCGGATCAATGGCGGTTTTTTTGTAAACCCTCAAATGGGCTTTCAGGCATTATCATCCTTTGGAGAAAGGATATTGTGGACTTCTCCCCTCGGTTATTCGACCGCTTGTTTTGGGCTGTTCTTGCGATGGCATTAGGTGGACTATTGGTTGGGTTACATGCCGAGTTATCTTCTGAGGACCTCTGGCAAACCATCAAGGACAATGTGGATCTTCAAGCTCCCATGGCTATTGGGGGTGACTTTAATTGTATCTTGGCTGTGAGAAGGGTGGAAGCCTTTCATTATACACTTGCAACCACGGAGATGGAGTGTATGGCTTTGGCAGATTTGCATGAGTTGGAGTTTGTTGGCCCAAAGTTCACTTGGACCAACAACAAAAGATGGGGCAGGATCTTGGTCAGTCTTGATCAACTCATGGCTTCTGTTCTTGGGGGATACAAGGTTCATCTTACCTGGGATCGATCATGCTCTTCTTCTTCCTCTTCTGGGCCTTGAAGCCTCGAGAGATGGTTAAGGTTTGAAGATACTTGGCTCTCTTATCCATGAGTTGGGCTGGTTTGGAAGAGCTGGGAAGGAAGACTTTTGGCTCAAAGCAATAGAAAGAGTTGTCGCCGATCTCTCTTCCATTGGAGAATATGTTGAAGAACCTCCACTCTCAGTTGACTTGGAAAAGGACATTACCTCTCTCCAAACTCTTGATTGTTGATGGACTCACTCTACCCAGAGAGCTCCACTCAGGTTATTGAGCTTAACTCTACATTGGCGGGCTGTGGTGGAGACAAAGGGCTAAAGCTAGATGGCTCGAGGATGGAGATGGGAACACTCATTTTTCCATCGGTTGCCTCTGCTTGAACAGGATTGATTGTGCTTGCAATCGATGGATGGAGGTATGATTGAGAACCCTTCTGATATTTCTGATATTTTGACTTCCTTCTTCAGGCAAAAATGGGTTGAGAGATGTCTCCCTTGATGGTTGGCTTTAACACTTTATAGAGGTTCCTCCGTCGGCCAAATCTCTTCTTGAAGCCCCGGTGGCTGATCAAGATATTTGGGAGGCAATTCATTCTATGGGGAGTAGCAGTTCACACGGACTTGATGGGATCCCTCTTTTACAAGCATTTACGGCCTTGTGTGAAGAAGGATGTCGTTCTTCTTTGTTGAGTTCTTTGAATTTGATCATATGGAGGATTCATGGAAGGAGACACTTATTGTCCTCATCCCCAAAGTTAGCACTCCTTCAAATTTCTTGCTTTGTGGACGATCTATAAAGTGGTGGCCAAGATTTTGGTGAAAGTTGAAGCATTTACTACCTCTCCTTGTTTCGAAGAACAAGGTGCTTTTTACGAGAGGAACATCTCTCACCATGCTCTCCTTGGAGATCATCATAAATTCCGACATTCTTCTTCCCGGGTTGGTTTCATGGCGATTAAAGTTGATATGCAAGCTATGATAAGATAATGGCGTACATTGAGCAAGATGCTTTGATGGGGTTCCGATAGATTAAGTGGAGGATTCTACTCACCAGATTCTCCATCTTGTTGAATGGTAGAAGGTCTCCACTGGATTGGCCTTGAGTGTGGATTTAGGCAGGCTCCACTCTCACCTTACACATTTTATTATGTTACATGCTTTCTTTAGCTTTTAGCGAGAGGGCCGAACACAGGTGTATTTGAAGAGCGGGGGTACCTCATCTCAAATCTCTATATCGATGACATTCGATTATCTCAGACATGCATTAAAGCAAATTAAAGCCATTCTTGATGATTGTACGGGCCAACGGATCAGCTAAGTCAGCCATTCTCTTTTAAAATCAGTTAAGAGATGGAGGACTAATCGGATTCTTAGGCTTATTGATGGGTCCAAGAGATGGTATCTTGGCCTTAAGTTGGCTATGAGGAAGCTTCTAAATGATTTGATTCCACGATTGGCCAAAGAGAAGATTATGTCTTGGGAACTCGACATCTCTCCTATGGCGGTACCCTTATTTCCTCTCTTATACCAGTTGGTTTATCATTGCCACATACTATTCCCTTGAATGTGTTGCGGAGATTGGCGGTTATGTAGGTCCTTCTTATGGGACAAGAGTCAGGCTTCGGAGGGGCATTCACTATGTCGGTTGAGTGCTTGTTTGCTTATTAAGCATGGGGGCTTGGTTTCACTCCCACCTGCTTGGGCAGCCCTCTCGAGGGCAAGGTTGGCTTGGGATTTTCTTGAAGCCCACTTCATTACTTCCCATTTGCATTGGAATGGGAAGATATTTGGAGTGGAAGAGGGGGGACTCAAGACTTGGGCGTCATTCTTAGTGGGCTCAAAGTCTTGAACCTCTCATTATTTGGAAGATGGCGATGGCAAAGTTCATTTTGGATCACACATGGTTGATTGTTCCTTGGCTTGGGACCACTTTCTTAGATCTAGCCTTGAGGATCGGTGGCACGCTTCATCCATAGGAGACGGACATGGGATATTACTAAGCGACATTTTTGGCGAGGATCTTGTGAAGCACATTACCAAGGTGGAGCTTCATTAGGACTTAGATGGACGAGCTTCTTCACCTCCCTTTGGGAAATCTCGGCAGTGACGGCCTTTGATGCCCTCTTCCCCTTCCCGCTAGCCACTCTTGGCTACAAAGTTCCGTTGCAAGTTTTTTGTGGCGCATCAGAAGAATGCCTTACCAACCTGCTGGCTCCACTCTCGAGGTCTTCTGAGGAGACTCATTGCCCACAGGCATGGAGATTGAAGACGGATCATATCCTCTACGCTCTCTCTTACTTCCTCCATCATCTGTTTTGTCCTCTTGGGGAGTTAACCTCCCCTCTTTTCTAATGCTCATGATTTGTTTGAAGCGGACCACCAAGGACATGGCTTGGGGTAGAGTTAATGCGACATGATATATCAAGTTTGGAGGACACGGAATGCAAAGACACATGGTAGCCAACATGGGACACCAAAGGTCATTCTTCTTATTTTGGAGGCTTTTACAAATGCATCTACCTTTCTATTCACAGGGGCAATGGGCTCCACCACCATGTCCACTCCCACTCGGACTTCCCCTCGGGATGGCTAAAGGTGAATGTAGATGGTACTCTCCTCTCCTCTGGCTTGGCTGGCATTGGGATTATTTTCAGGGATGATCTTTGGTGACTTCAGGCGGTATCCGTTTCTCCATTGGGATAGTGCTTTCATAGAGATGCGAGCTATGCTTGTTAAAACTTGTTGACCCTTGGATGTATGATGAGTACAAGGCATCATATTGGAGGGACAACATTAGTGTTGTCAATTTACTTAGGAAGACCATGCGTGACTTTACGGTCTTCTCTTCTCCTCAAGCTCAGGACTTGGGCTTTCTTCTAGCCTTCCACCAAGTTCTGTTCTCACACCGTTTCCAGGGACTTCACAGGGTGGCGGATCTTGTGCTTTCAGCTAAAGCGACTTTACTTGGTTGTCTTTAGATGTTTCTACTTTACCTTCTATCTTTGTTTCATTATTTGAGGATGATAAGAAGCATGTTGCTTCTATTTAGCTTCTTGTTTTAGACTCTCTAGCCTTTGCTAGTTCTTGTATTACTTTTTTACTATTATTAAATGCAATATGCAAGTTTCAAAAAAAAATATAGATCCCCAATGTCTTGGAAAGAAAAAAGGAGTTGAAATCCTATGGTTGATCAAGTTGGGTCAGACTCTTTTAGGCTTACGATGATTCTACAATAAATCTTTCTTGTAGCCCAAATACATTTAATTTTAGACATATCCATACTTATTTTCTCTCAAAGCAAAACTAATTTGCAAAAATATTTTATTTTTCATCTTTATTCTTCTAATAATTCTATTAGCACCAAAAATAAATTTTAGACTTATGCTCAATAAACTGTTTCATAGATTCTCTAAGGGGATGCTTGGTTAGCTGAATTTGAAATACAGTGTAAAGTAAAAGTAATGTATTTGGATTATTTTTAGGTTGTTTGGTTGAAAATCACACAAATACAATAGCTTGTTTTTTTTTTTTAAAAAAAAAATGAAATGTAATACAAAATAAAATACTCATAGTTTGGATGGCTAGGTGGCGACGGCAGGGGGTGGTGGCTGGTAGCAGCCAGCGATGGCGAGTGACCTCACTTTATATCGAATGGTGTATTTAAAATTCGCTCAAGTTTGAGTGAATTTTCAATGCACCAAATTTGAATTACAAGGTGAATTTAAAATATATTAAGGTTTTACATTGCATTTCAAATTCTTCAAATCAATTACCAAATTCTTAAAACTCTTGCATTCCAAATATTTTTGCAGCAAATCATTATCCCACAAATATACTTATGATAAGGACATAGATGCAATTATATCTTTTCTGATTAATCAACCACCCTCAAAAGATAATCATCAAAACTAATCTACACTGTACTATGATGAATAGGTGAAGAGCATCTAGAAAGTGTGGTCTGCCACACAACCTTCTTAATCCTTTTTAATGACAAGTTTGTGATGTTCATGATATCTAAGATAAGACTACTTGAAAAGGTCAAACTTTATTGCACTGTAGAATATCACATTGACTTAAAAAATTTTTATTGATTGAACTTTTGTTTCGTTTCCAAGTATTTTTGTAGTGCATTGGTGAAACTGTTCTCAGTCATGTATGATTCTTGAAACATGGTTATCACATCCTCCCACCACCTCATATGATTTGTGTACCATCATTCCAACAAATTGCCAACTGTTATTTGAAATAATTATCATATTTTTTTATTTGCATTATCATTTTAACATAAGAGTTCTGAGTTTTCTTGTCGCCATCAATGCAGGGTTTGGCTGGAAATTATCCTAGAGGTAATAAAGAACTTCAAGGAGCTTATTTCAGTATTCATGGGCCACAAGATACCATGAGTTGGTTCTCCAGTCATGGTGTTGATCTTAAGGTTGTCATGTTCAAAAAATGTATTTAACTATTTCACTTTTTTGTTTCCTCTTTCATGCGTTGGAAAAACCTGTAAAAGAACTCATCTTTGTACGCCAGATAGAAGAAGATGGAAGAGTTTTTCCAGTCAGCAACAGTTCAGCCTCTATCGTTGACTGTCTTCTAGGTGAAGCAAAAAAGAGAGGAGGTATAGTTTCAGTTTCTTTGACATCATATGAGTTCAGCTTGACTTAGAATTTACCCCTGAGCTAGGATGATGCTAGATCAATGTGCTGGAATTAATGAGTTGATGGGATTTAAGAAATTTTGGCACTATATTCAAACATTTGCTGGCTTGGGTTCTCCTTAAATCTCCTTTTTTTTTCCTATTTGGGTACCATCGTGGGCATTGAATATCATGATACTAGGGGGTAATTAGATGCAAATTACACGCTTGTTCTGCATCAGATCTGTCCTAAAACGAATACCTAACTAGAGAATGCTCTTTTACGTAGGTTTTGTGTTTTAATTCAGTTACACACAATGATAACATGTTTTCATCTAAAAGTAGTTCATCACTTATTCATATCAGTATACAGACTTCACATGGTAATTACAAATTAATGCCTCTATATTTAATTCTTATTAGCACTGAAAACATTGACGCTCATTGCTGTCCTCAGCCCTCTCAAGCCCATTGAACCACGTCCTTCCTCTTTCTGCTATATATTTGAAAAATAACGGTCACATTTTTTGGAGCTTACTTCTCAAATACCACCCGCTTCTCTTGTTCTTGTGCCACTAGTAGATTCCTTCTCATTGTCATTGGGCTTATCCACCTCAGTTTGCTTCGCTTGATTGCTTTTATTTTTTTCTCTTCATTACAATCACTAGTCATTAATTAAGTGTAAAGCATCAGGTTTACTTTAATTTTTTTTGCTTTTTAAGGTTCCATTCTTTATGTCACTACACCTTGGTTAAAATGGGTATACAAATTGGGCTTGATAGACTCATTGGAACACAATATTTTGTTATAGTTCAACTGCAGACAGGCAAAGTTATTTCAAACGCATCTATCAGTTGTGAAGGAAAATTTAATTTGAAGATAGAGAAACGAACTATTGATCTTGTGGAGGATATTGAGGTTGACTTTTTGCTGATTGCCACTGGGAGTTGCCAGCAGGTTGGAGAGGCATTCTATGCGTTGTTGGAACTGACAATCTTGATTCAAAATGACCATTATACTTTTTTGTCTCAGGGTTACAAGCTAGCTGTCCAACTTGGACATTCTATTGTACAGCCAATGCCAAGCATTTTACATTCAAAATAGAGGACAACAAGTTACAATCTTTGTCTGGGGTATGTTTCATTAGTTGCATCCTATTTCTTTACTTTTGTTCCCCTTATTGCAAATCCATGTTTTCACCATTATTTTGTTAATCTGCCACTTTCATGCATCTGAAAGTCTTGCTTGGGTGTAGTTTAGCATTTTATTTCATTTAGTTTCCATTCTAAGTGCTAATTGGCCTAGATTATGCTCTATGATGGTGAATTCAACCATGTATCATTTTGTTTTTAATTTTTTACTGCTGATTGTACTGCAGAAGATTAGTTTCATGGTAACATTTGTTATATTTTTTAAGATCGTATCTTTGTTGTGCATTGCTGCATTGCTAAACTTTTGACAAGGATTATTAGTTAACTAACTTATAGAACTTAAATTTATTTAATTACCTATTTGGCAGGTGTGGATATTTGTTAATCTGTATCTTGTATGTGTGATATAACTTTGATATTTTGTGAGCTGAGGTTACTTTTAAATTTATCATCCTTATCAAACTATTGTGGAGGGCAGATGGATTATTGTTCTTAACTTTAAGCAGTAGATTTCACTTAAATGTTGTTAGATTTTACAATTTCCTTTTTTATATTTTTATCTTAATTTGCATTTGACATGATCTGCGTTGGCTTTTTTGGGCACATTTTGATGATAAACATCTCCTTGATTGAGATTCATTATTTAATTTGGCCATCATTAGGGTAGATTTCTTAAACTATTTATATTTACAAACTTGGATTTTTGATTCTTGAAAGTAAACCCCTCTAGTTATGATATAATATGCAATTGCTATGCCAATCATTAAGGTATTTGCATTATTTTATGTTATTGTTTTAGACTTCTTGACTTTGCTTGAAAGTTTATAAATGATTTGGTCCATTGATTTGAATTACTTAGGTTCACTTAAATGTTCATTACATTATAAAACATGTCAATTCTACCCCATATATAGAGAATTAGGACATCATTGATGTCACGCCTCATATATAGAGAATCAGTACACCAATCAAGCATGTGACATAATAGATGCAGACAATCTTGCCATACATATTACTACCAATACCCATCTTAACTTCTCACATCAGGATCAAGAAAGTAGAATTGTAGAAAATTTGTATGCCTATATTTTTGCACAAAAAAATTGCTACATTCTTGTGATGATCAAACTATATTGAACATAATTTAAATCATCAGAATTAATTATAGAACTTTTAATAAACTCATAAAATTTATACATATCAGAAATAGTTTTTAATTTATATCATAAATCCAAGATTTATATCAAACTTTATGATATAGGGCCAAACCAATTCACCTGACTAAGGCTCCACGGATTATTTTCCTTTGCCTGAACTATTAGTCAACATAATATCTTCTAGGCTAACTCAATGGGATAAACAATTCTACTATAAGGTTCAAATACAAGAACAAGAAGTAATAACATATATGCTGATATTTTGTAATAACATTTGTCATTTTAATCATAGCCATATGTTTAATTTGATACAGAAATCTTAAGTTAGATACTTACATGCAAGAAAGATAATTATAAATTTGGTCATGCCAACATTTCAACATTTCAATTGTCAATGGCCCGTTGATATAGGTTGGACCGTATCAACTTTCATATCAAGAATAAGGAATTTATTTTTTGATTTCTATATTAAGACTTATCTTGTCCGAACTTTTGTTTTTACCTGCACAGGTTATCATCATTTGTCTACTTATCTCACATGTCACGATCTTTCAATTTTCTTTTTTATTTTACACATCATTATTTTTAAACTTTTGTAAATATTTAGCATGACTATGCACTTATTAATAGTTACACTACATTTGCATGCGTCAAGGAAACATGTTATAAAGTCTAAATTTGAGTTTTTATTATGCAATATATTATAAAATATTTCTCATTCTTCAGAAATATAACTTTCCTAAAATTATTAAAATATGTGTTTGTATAAAAAAATAGTAATTTTATCAGTGAACATCATACATTAATAATATGCTCAATATGAAGATAATTCTATAAATATTAGGCCAAAGAATTATTTGCTTATTGTATTAGAGATTGAGTATCTCACCTTAATTATAGGATCTTCTTTAGAGCAAATTTCTTTATTTCTATCTCCTTGACTCCTTATCTTTTCATAAATAATATAAAAATAATATTTTCTTCAATTTTTTACGAATTTCTAAATTATAACTGAAAAGTAAATCAATTATCATAAAAAAATATTTTTACTTTAAAAGAATTCTTCCCCATTCAAGTCTTTAAAGCCCACTAATTGAAAATCAAATCGATTTAAAAAGAAAATATAAAAAATAGATTTCTACATACAAAAATTGCCTGAATTTGCAAAGGAAACAGAAAATCAAATTTCTCACATGAATTCTATCTTTCCTTTTTTTCTTCTCCTCTTATTCTTTCTTTTCTCCTTCCCTTTCTTCTCTCGTCCTTTTGTTTCTTATTTTCTCCCATAAGTAGAGAGAGAGAGAGAAAGTTGAAGCTCTTTGTTAAGCCTTATTTAAATCTGAGAGAAGATAAGATTAACTAAAGTTCTACTATAAATTACTACTACCCGTATAGTATTTCTATAGTGCCATCTTTATAGTAACTTTTGATTGTCTCTTGGTGAATTACTCTTGTGTGATAGATTGATGAGTGAAATTAAATAAAAACTTGGGACAAATAATTTTTGTAAGTAATTATCACTAAACTCAAATTATTTGTATATCGCTCTATATATCGAAATGATCGAAATAAAGTGTAGAATTTTATAAAAATAATATGTTTGGTCATTGCGAGCTCCAAAAATTTGCGTCCGGTCTCTTGATGAAAGATAGTGTACATTTGTGTTGAGTGAAGTTTTTAGAAGGTAGATGATTTTTGTTTGTAGATAAATAAGATACTACCTATAGATTTCTCCCTCATTTGGTTAGGATTTTAGATCTAGTTTCAGGTTTCTTATAGGCGTAAGCACTTTTAGTTAATTACCCCTCCTAATAATGATGAGAGAGAACTTTCGATTATGGCTAATCATTTGATCGCTAATTGCTTAGCGTATAGTAGCACTATATTGGTTTGGAGATTTATGATATTCATCATTTTTGACACTCAAAAGTGTATTGCTGGGAGAATGATGATGTGCCCGATCAAGATCTCATGATTTCATCATCTTAGGCTGTCATGGTCCCTGATCTACTTAGTCAGAGGATGTAGTCAACCTAACTTGATCAAGAGATATTTATTAGCAGCCATGAGTTGGTTCGTCCAAAGATACATTGTAGACTAGGGTTGATATTTATTTAAGGGAATATTTTTAAGTCCATTTTAGTTGACAAAGAGCTTTATTCCTTATTAGACATACCCTATGATTCATAACTTAAAATATTATAAAACTTATTGGGAAAATAGGAGCTATAGTCATGCTTGTAATATAGAGCTTCTAGGTCAAACCACCCATTCTGAGCTTTGGTCGTGTCACTTCATATGTGGCTCTTAGCTGAGATGATTTATATGCATGCGGTAGGCTTTGAGTGTGAATGTAGTAATATACTTAATATAATATTAACTTTTTGTGAGTTTAGATTAACATTAAATTTGTCATCTCTGATAAATAGTT
Source organism: Cymbidium sinense (assembly GCA_021442155.1). Taxonomy (NCBI): domain Eukaryota; kingdom Viridiplantae; phylum Streptophyta; class Magnoliopsida; order Asparagales; family Orchidaceae; genus Cymbidium; species Cymbidium sinense. The sequence goes on from CM038225.1 coordinate 108,141,417, forward strand.
GTAGAAGGCGGAACGAAATTTGATTGATTAGATTTAGCTTTAAGTTATTAAATGATGGATTTTCATTTAGGCATTTTCTTAATTTGTAGAATTTTATTAAACATTTTATAATTAATTAAAATTTGACTTCAAGAAAGTTTTATATTGAAATTCAGGAAATTTTGATAGAAATAAACCTCTTTGGTTAATATATTCAATTAACATGACTATCATCAGGGTTTGGATTATCTGAGCATTCATATTATAATTTAATTAATTGAATCTATATAACTCTAAACCTTGTCAACTTGGTTTAGTTATTAACATAGGATCAGGTTTGGGATTTGCATATAATTAATTAATTTAAAATCATATTATATAGTAGAACCAACTCCTAGATGGAAGATCGTCGTAGATTGAAACCACTTATACTTTTCGATTTTGCAATTGATTGTCTTTTGCATTTTAAAGGACCTCAATAATTGCAAGATGATTGCTAATCTTCAAAAATATTAGCACACTTTAAATTAATTTAGTTTCAACCCTCGTAAAATCCTCAGATATTGAATGCAAATATTTAGCACTGTGTCGAGGCCCATGCATGTGTTTTAAATTTTAAATGAATTTAGACTCTACAGACATTGTAAAATATTAATATGCTTACACACTTTTCTAAAGCAAAATCAATTCTAAATTTATTTAACTTTAACTTGTGCAACATTCTCGAATATTGAATTTAAACATTCAATATTATGTCAGGGTACATGCGAGTGTTTTAAATTTATATAATTTTACATCTAAATTAGATAATTGATTTTGTAATTTAATCTAATCCAAATTTAGCCTGCACAATCTTTTCAGATTTTAGGATTGTATTTTGAATCTTTTAGTTTGAGCACATGCAGAAATTTAAGTTTAAGTCATTTCACACCATTGTCAAAATTATTGATCTTGAAACATTGCAATTGATGATGAAATCACTTTAATCAGATTGAAGGGAGCTACAAAATGCATGAAAAAACCTTCAACTTTAATTTGCTTACATGCATTTCAGTGCATTTGAGTTGTTGCACGTGTTTCAGTGCGTTCAAATTGGATTGAATGCTGCTCCTCGTGTGCGAAACTTGATTTTTTAAGATACACTATAATATAATAAATTTGGCATATGATTGTCTCGTAATGTGTGTAAATATTTATTTTAAGTCATTTGTACACATTTTAAAGCACCTGATTTGGCGAAGTTTTGCTCTGAAAAATCAATGTTGTCTTCTATATGCGAAAATGTTGTTGATTCTTTGACGAGATTTGGGGCAGAATTAGGCAAGGTTATGATATATTTTTCACATGTCGTACCCATATAGTATTTAATATGTATCTTTTATTATATATGGGCCCCACATTAATACTCTTTTCAAATCCTATAAATTGAAGGCTAAGGGGCCTTTATTTCATATCATTTCACTTATCTGAGAGTTTCTAGTGTTCAACAGGAGAGATGGAAAGGTTTTACTTAAGTGTTTTTTCCATCTCATTCGCTGTAAGGCCTTTTCATTGCAATTTTGATATTCATATTTGTGCTTGTTTTACAAGTTTTCCCAAGTTCTTATACTTAAATTTCATTTTAGGTTAATGTATTTTCTATTAGATAAAATTCAGTTCTTTTTACCGTCCTAAATTTAGTCCAAAATCGACATCTCGACATTTGTCCATGATAGGTCTACATCAAACTATTTTTTCCCGATGACATGATGGTTGGTGTTTTGAAGCATCATTGCTTGGTCTTCAATCCTCGTTATACCTTGATGAGTATAATGAGGTGTTCAATCACCAGCAAAAAATAAAGTGTAATTTTCCCACATATATTTATATATTTGTTATTATGCCTTTCTAATAAGCACTAATAGCAGTGAATTTCAATCTTGATAATTAGTGAAAGTAAATTTATTTTTTATTTCTATAGAGAGAGAGAGAGTGAGGAAGAGAGGTGGCTGCCTTTGGGTTGCTAGTGGGGAATTTGAGTTGTATGAGGAAGTAGGTTGCTTGGTTTGGTGGTTGTGAGCAACAACAACAACAACAACAACAAGCCTTAATCCCACTAAGTGGGGTCGGCTACATGAATCCGCCTCTTGTGTCTGTCAAATTCTCATTTAATTCAAGTATACTAATGTCATTTTTTATACATCTTAACCAAGTCTTTTAGATCCACCTAACTTTCTTAACATAAGCCAAATCTAATGCATCTACTCTCTTAACCGTCATTGACGACGCTTTATGTGGCCAAAGCGACTCTCTAATCTTATTTGCCACTTTGGAACTCCAACTTTTTCCGAACATACTCATTTTGCATTTTATCTTTAAAAAGCCACTCATCCCTAAGCATCCTCATCTCAGAACAATTAACTTAGTCTTATGCTTCTTTTTTTATTGTGCATTCTCATAAGTCATTGCGGTCTTACCACCATCTTATAAAATTTTCTCTTAAGTTTAAGTGGAACTTTTCATCATGATAGGCGGATGTTCATACTTCAACCATCCAACTTGAATTCTACTAATAACATCTCCATCTATTTCACCATCATTTTGAACAATAGTAAATATCAATCACTTACTCTTATTAATGACTTGTTCACTTGTCACAATCTTTCACTAGATGTAATATCCCATTTAATCCAATTTATTTCTAATTGCTATGTCGTTCTTGAGCATTGGGTAGCTAAGCATGCATCGGATTAAGCCATTCGGCGTGTGTATGGTTGGATCTCTCCTGCACTTCTATTTCATTCTTCCTAGCGGCCTCATCAGCTGATTTCCTTCCGCATGCGGTTCTTCTCCTCCTTTCCCCACCACCGGCCCGACGACGCTCCGCGTGACCTGAGCGGGAACCGCTCCCGCCGGCGTCGGCGTCGACAGAGCTGGCTCCGTGGCCGACTGCGTAGCGGGCAAAGGATTCCATCGGCATTGGAACCGCATCCGTGGCGCCACGCTGGCCGCCTTTGCTTTATGTCGAAGCCGCCCATCAGTCCGTGAGCAACGGGTTGGAAATCCGTGCTTCGGTGGAAATCGTGAACCGTCGCTTGGTTCGGGATTTCTGCTCGCCGTCGGAAACAGAATTTTGTAAGTTCTTAATTTTCTCTTTCCTTTTCTTTTCGGTACCTCAGTGTTGAAATGCGTGATTGGGGTTCAAATCGGCGGTGAGTTGTAGAATTATTGTGTATTAAAATGGGGGTTTAGGATTGACATTGTTTGTTAATTTTAGTTTTGTTGATTGAAGCAGATAATTAATATTGACGTTAGTAGATTGAAGCAGGTAATATTGACGTTAGTAGATTACGAGTTCTTCGGTAAACGAGGAGATATCAATTTGCGTAAGATTAGATGCGGGTTAAGTTAATTATGAGTTTCATTGTATTATTTAGAAGAGTTATTTCATTATAGGTTGTATCGAGGAATCGAGGGACATCACACAACGACTGAACGAGGTGAGACATAATTCTTAATTTAAATTCGGTTTATTACTGTATGCCACTATTTCTACCACTTTGTATAAATTATCGAATGACATATAGATATTTCGTCATTGTTGCTAATGTAAAATTAAGTAAATAATGAGAGGTTAAATCACTGTCACGATTGAAATTAATTAAATTCGATTTGATACAAAAATTCGAATAATGCGTCAGCGTCAAAATTAATTAAATAGAAAATATCGAATCAATTAAGGATCGATCCAAAATTAAAATTAAAATTAATTTTAATGAAATTATCGCGCTCGAGAAGCTCGGCGATGTCTAACGACCTCGTTTCGAAATTGATCAGTTGTCGAAGCGTCGAAACCTATCAAACGACGCGATTCAGAGACGGCAAAGTGTGCGCGAATGTCGATCAATTCAATCGATGTCGCTAATTGTAAACCTAATTTTATCCGTCGCGTCGGCGTTGTCCGACGTTGATCCGCGAATTGATGTGCGTTCGGCTCAACTTAAATTACACCGTATTCAGAGTTTGTCAAAGTAATAAAATTCGAATTAAAATGATTAAGCAGCTAATCGCTAATTATCTCTTAATCACGCATTAATTCCCTACCTAATCCCGCCGCCCACTCAACCAATCGAGATGTGCCAACTAAGCCCTAAAAAGAAAAAAAAGGGGAAAATGCGTCGTTCCCGCGATCGGCTCAAAAGAACGAAACGAGGGTTATCCTTGCGTTGACCCTCATTTTTTTCACGATCCTCTCTGGTTTCCTGCTCTCGGCATCCTCTTCGGCTTCTCCCGTAAGCGCACGAGCTCCCTCTTCCCCTCTCATCTCGGCTCCTCATCGGCTCGCTCTCGGCATCTCTCGACTCCTCGCGAGCTCACCGCTCTCGATCTCGGCCTCCCGAGCTCCCCTCTTCACGATTAGACTCTCCGTTCTCTCTGCATCGACTCTCGATTCTCCTCTTGCTTCTCCAGTGGCATAGCTCCTCTTCCCCTCTCGGCATCTCTCTCTCACGCCGCTCTGCTCTCATTCTCCCTCACGCGAGCTCTCGCACGATTCTCTCTTCTCATCTCTCGGTGCTCCTTTTCTGCATTCTCCTCTTGACTCTCCTCGCTCCCTCTTCTCCTTGCTTTCGACTGTCAGGTACGAGCTCTCTTCTCCCGACTTCCGTAAGCGAGCTCCCCTCATCTCTCGATCTTTGCTTCTCCAGAACGCGAGCTCCTCTTCTCTTCGGCTCAGGCACTCTCACTGAAACTCCTCCTTCTCCCTCTCTTTTAGTAAATCGACACCTCCAGGTTGTTTCTCTCTAACCCTAGGCTTGTTTTATGCATTTTGAGCTTCTTTGGAAATTAGGGCTTTGCTAAACATGCTATGTCTTATCTTGGGATTATCTAAGAGTTTCCTTTAGGATTTGGGATGATGTATGGCCCAAATCTCTATGTCTTTATTCATTTATTCAATTGTGATGCTTAGCCTACTAAAATTGTTTTGGGATGATGTATGGATGTTGTGTTGCATGCTATCTTAGGGATAGTTATGATCTTATTTTGCTGAAATTGATTATACCTAAGGGAAACCAAAGCGATTTGCTTTTAAATGTGATGTTCTGAAATCATTTCTATGAGAGGAAATAATTAATTTGTTGTTTGAAGTGTGCTATTTCTTTGAAATGTGGTGTTTGCAAGGGAAATTGTGGAATTCATATACAAGATGGGGAAAATTAATTTGTTATATGCATTTATCTTGTTGAAAATATTTTTATTAGAAGGAAATTGAATCGATTTTGCTTGTGTGTATGATCTTGAAAGTATTTTTTATGGAGGAAAACTATTAGCTTTGTTATCAGAGGCATGAGGCTTCTGAAATTTCTTTTATCTAGAAGGAAGTGCATTGTTTTCTAGTAGGTGAGTGTGGTGCTTCTTTGAAACTACCTTTATCAAGGGGAATGTTGGTGAAAATATTCTATCTAAGGGAAATCGGTAATATATTATTTGATGAATATAAGGCTGCTAAACTTTCTTATCTAAGGAAAAATCAATTACTTGATGAGATATGATCTATTCTCCATGAATTTCATGCTTACTTTGATTCAATTTATTTCATATAAAGGGAATTATATGTATATCATGCCTTTCATATCTGAGTTGAAATCGAAATTAAAGCGAAGGATTTGGTTATCATTTCTTTATTATCATGAGCTTCATTCTTTGCATCTGCATGTGATATATGAAATCTTGGTTATCAAGTTTGGTGATTGTCTCCACGACCCATGCACCATACTTTCTTGGCGTGGTGCGACTTCGATCTCTGTGGCACTGGGAGGCGGGAGGTATTGTAAACTTCAATAAGCGGATAAGGATTAAGCTAGCTGTATATTATCTTGGCAACACGCTTCTTGGCGTGGTGACAAATAAACTTTCGGTAGAGGTGTCTCACACACCATGTACGCCTTTCTTGGCGTGGTGAGAAAACTAGTCTCGGCGATGGGATGGCGGAGAATCAATAATAAAAAAAAGGAGTTGAAATGTCATATAAATGCTTATACTTTAATTTCATATACATGTGAATCAAATTTATTGCTCATCTTTATAAATCTGGTTCATTGTTCCAATCGTGGAAACCGATAAATGCTTGGCGTTGTTCGGCGTAAATCTGATTTTATAAGTCACGTTCGTTGTTCCGGCGTGGCGAAATCTGATGTATAAGTCTTTTCGTTAACGGCGTGTGAGGAAATGTTGTCTTTGTCGACGCGCGCCTTGCGTGGTGGGGCGATAAATTTTCGGTAGAGGTGTGTCTCACGACCCTGTACGCCTTTCTTGGCGTGGTGGGAAAACTGTCTCCCATTATCAGGATATGAGGAGCTAGAAAATTTTGATAAATAAAAATGTGAAATGTCAGTATTTGAAGAAGGAGAATTCATCGTATGGTTATTCGCTTGTTTATATCATTATATGGCAATTCTGATATCTTACCTATCTTAGCTTCTTACACGAATCTTCATAGCGTATAAGATTATTCATTTAAAGTTCAAATTCATTTTACTAAGTGGTGATTATGCCGTATGAATGGGTAAGAAATGAAAATGTGACACTCAATCATGGAAAGATCTGAGTGCATATGCATATATCATTTAGAAACAAAGAACATATCTTCCATCCGGTTTGGTCTTAGGGTAGAAGGGTTAACAAAACCTAAAATCTAATGATCTTGTATAAATCTTAGAAGTTAATTACATAAATGGAAAGATAAATCTCGGCATCACTGTTAATCATTCTGTTCAAGATCTCGAAGAAAATCTCAAACTCGATCCTATGCAATCCCAGAGTTGTGAGGTTTGGAGAATGATCTTGAAATAATTAATCTAGATACGATCTCGCGAAATAGTGAGTTGGCGATTCCATCCGGTTTGGTCTTGGGAAGGGTCGGTTAACAAAACTCAAAAATCAAAAATTGAACCTATATTTCAACTTGACATTTAATATCCATACAACAAAAAACGGTATGTATGTATGTTGAAGTGTTCAAACAATGAGGCATGCAGTTAGGTATAAAACAAAAAAAACGAATCTTATCTTCCGGTTTGGTCTTGGGGCCGAATTAAGTTAACAAAACCTAAAAATCCCATATCAAAACTCATGCTTTTACAATCAAGTCAAATATAAAAAAGATCTTACATGTCGGTTTGGTCTTGAGGCCGTTAAGTTAAAACTCAAAAAAATCAAAATTTGACGTGAAAGCATTAGACATCTTAATGTCATGCAATTTTCAAAGAATATTACGTATGTATTGGAATACTTGTCAATACAAAAGAACAGTCTTTATATCATCCGGTTTGGTCTTGACCGGGTCAGTTACAAAACCTAAAATGTGATATTATAAGAATTTAATTAATAATATCGGTGTTTGCATAATACAAGCGTAATCCCATAAACACAAATTCAAATTCTCAGGAAGAAAAGTCCCCGATCCTCATGTTCCTGGGAAGGTTTTGAAGGATTATACTTCTTGAGATAATGAATTAGGCGTCCTCAGGAACGAGCCAAATCATCGATTGATAACCTGGATCGAGAAGGGTGATTATAATTAAAATTTCAATGATAAATGATCATATATTCATTTAAACAACTCTTTCCTTTTTTCGAAAGATGTCGGTGGCGAATTTTCGGATCCCACACTGTCATATTGTATGCAAATACAATCTTTTACTTGGCCTGCGTAGATTCGCGATTCTGATGATTATAATTAGTAGTTGTATGATTTCATTGGACATATATAAATGTTTTAATATATGTTGTAAAGGCAGTAATGTGATAAACAAGGAAATGTCAGGAAAATTGTGATAAGAAGACTATTCTGAGTCAGATAGAAAGTTGACGAGATGAGCCGTGATTAGGGGATCTTAGTATCCTCGACTCTGACATTTTGAGGTTGGAGCCGTTAGACTGTCCAATTGGTGTGTCAGGGTAAGTAGTCTGTTAGACCGCACCTTCGACTTTGGAGGTAGGGTGTGACCTTTGTTATGAAGTCAAAACGCAATTATAAATGACATTTAGAAAATGATTTGATATGGGCGAAATGATTTTAATGAAAGCCTTCTCCAGCGTTGATCATCATGTTGATTATATTATCATATTCAGCCTACAACATATGTTGATTATATTGTTACATTCTGCGATCTTAGTTTTATAAATTTACACGTATGCGCTTGCTCTTGTCTTTGTCTTGACTACTTTTAGCTTGTCTCAGTTTTAAAACTTATGATCTTCTGTTGATAATTTCAAAAAAAAGGGTAGAATGCATTTTGTTGAATTACGATTTTGGTGTATAGTTTGGAAAGATTAAAGGCTTTTGACGCGTCTAATTAAATGTCTTTAGTTCTATTTATTTACAAACTTAAAGATTTCATGCTTCAGTGATATGAATTAAGTTAAGTAGTATATGAATTGAAATATTTGTGATGATTTGATTAGATGCAATTTCACTTTCGTTTTAGTAGCGTAGGTTGGAATGTGTGTGAAATCTGTTCAAGAGTCATCCACATTCACTTTAGATTGACCCTAGGATAAAGGTAGGGGTGACACTAGAACTTCTACAACTAAAATTACACTCCATACATTCGTTTAGATCTAATTAAAACCTTTACTACAAGTTGACCTCCATAATTCAAGTTTCTCTTGGACTCTCTCAGTCTTATCAACAAGAAGAATGTCATCGCAAAAAGCATACACCAAGGTACATCTTCACCTTAAATGCCTGTAAGAACATCCATAACTAAAGTAAAAGATAAGGACTTAAAGGCGATCCTTGATGTAATCCAAGCGAAATAATATTTTGTCAATCCTCCTTGTGTTTTGAAAGTGACTCAGTATACATATCCTTAATGACTTGAATATAACCAATATTAACTCCTTTACGTTGGAACTCTCAGAACATCTCTTGAAACTTTTATAAGCTTTCTAAATCAATAAATATCATATGTAGATCCTCCTTACTTTCTCTGCTTCTCCATCAAACCTCTTAACAAATGTATAACATCCATAGTAGATCTACAACATGAAACCGATTGTGAAACTTTTGTATCATATCGTATCATGTAATTACTCTCTATAATGTATGACATTAACTTAATTCTCATAATTTGCACTCTTGTGCATCACCTTTATTAGAATATACAAACTCTTTTCCACTCATCGACATCTTTTATTTTTTAAGATAACATTAAAAGATTTGTAAGAAATTCCTTGATCTCTAAACATTCACACTTATTGGAATATTATCGGTCTCTTGTTTTTTCATTTTCTTTAAAGCTTAACTTGATTACTATCTGACGATAAAAATAAAATTCTCTATTTTTGTTTAGGATATTAAGGTTCTTAAAATCAATCATACTTTCAGTTCTTTGAAAGTTTATCAAAATACCATACACTATTCTGATATCCTTTTCTAAGAAAAGACTTTATTATTTTCATAATATCTTACTTGAATTATATGTCTTAACTTCTCTATCTGGTTGGTAACTTATCATACATCTTTCACGTTCTTTGGTATCTGTCTATATCATCATAAAAGCTAAATTTTGTATTATATATTATTTTCTTAGAATCTCACCTTTATATCTTTTCTCCGAGTTTTACATCTAAACCTGGTTTTATACAATGCTTTATTTCTTATATTTTCTTTCGACTCCCTATTTCTTATTAAAAGAACTTTTTTTGATTCTCCAAGCATCTTTAGTAAACTTGTTTAATTTCATTTCTTCTTTTTTTTATAACGTTAAACTTCCTTATAAACATCCTCTAATCTCTTTGCTTTTCTTAAAATATTTTTATTTGTGTTCTTTAAGTATCATCTGGGACAATAATTTGATTTATTTTTTATTCTTACAACCTTTCATCTTAAAATCTAAAACTAACAATCGATGTTGATCTTAAATTTTCACTTGGAATGATCTTACAATCTTTCTGATCTAGCTATTTTTCTTATCGGAAAATAATCAATCATGTTTTCTTAGATCCATTTTATAAGTAATAATATGTTCATCTCTTTTCTTAAATAAAGTATTAAGCTAAAATCTAATATAGTCTCCTACCCCTTATTCTTTCAAATCTAAATCTTTTAAAATCTTCTACCACTCTACCATATGTCCATTTAAATCTCCTCTTTTTTTTAAGAGGTATCTTTTGTATTAATCCTTTAATTCATTCCAAAAACTTGAGCTTACATCGAGCGTGCTTGAGGGCATAAACACTCATAATATTGATAATCTTAGTATTAATGATAATCTTTAAAGGTATAATTCTATCTCCACATTTATTAATATTATAACATTATCCTTCAAACTTTTATCTATAATCACACCATTTTAGTTCTTTCGCGGATCAAAGTTTAAAACCTAAACTATCAATCTCCTGCCTTCTCCCCAACCCATTTAGTTTCTTGAACACATAAATATTTATCTTTCTATGAACCATAATATCTATTAATTCCATTAATTTACGTAAGTACTATATTCAAGATCTAACCTAATTCTAGTTTCATGGACTAACTTCTTTGCCTGCATCCGTCCATAATGTGGGAAGCCTTGCTTATTTAACATTTGCAGACGTCTGGCCACTACATTTTCATTGTATTCAAACCATACGTCGCTTCCGGGGGGCCTAGCGATAACAATGATTTAAAGAATTCATGTCATGATTATTTGACAAGTTTTACGCTGGTACTACCTCAACCCTCCACTTTTCACATCCGGACTTAGGACCGGCAAAAGTAGTGTTAGAGGAAGAGAGAAGAATAGAGGGATTAGGGTATGTGGAAGAAGATCGTACTATGAGAGTTGCTCCTCCTTGGTGTGAACAATGGGAGGTGAAGATGGGATGACTGAGTGGCGTTCAGGTTGGCTTGGAGAGATGAGGTGCAGGTTATGAGATCGAATCAGGGATTGGTGAGTCTGCTAGCTGCAGTTGACCAGTCGTGAAAGACTTGAGGAGCTTGTGTTGCTCTTGCAAGATAGAGTGGAGGCTTGTGCAGGTATCTAAGGAAACGTAGGGTAAGACTGAAGCTGGATGAGAGCTTTAGCCACACAGTGCTTGAGCTCATGCAAGGAGAGGTTGGCAGGTAAGGTCAAGATGTGGAATGGAGCAGATATATGGTTTCTTGAATGGCTTTAGAAGAGAATCGGGGAGGATCTGCATGAATACAAATGAGGAGCTCGCTTAGGATTGGTGCTATATGCGAGGGAACGAAGAGGAGATGGGGAGAGTGAGTTGTGTGGTTAGAGAGAGGTGCTCGTTGGGGTTAGCGTTGAACAAGTATGGAAGACGAGGCTTCGGCTGCTGATAGTGTTATGACTCGGGGTTTGCCAGGTGGGAAGGTGAGTGTTGGCATTGAGCTTGGGATGCAGTTGGAGAGTAGTAGGGAGAGCTGGGTTTGAGGTTTTGCTGGAGACGTGAGATGCTGGGAGGGTTTCGAAGTCGAGAATGAGAGGAAACTATGGGTTCTTGTTGGGATCAAGGATGTGGTATTAGGTTTAGGAATTTTTTATTTGTTTGTTTTGACCTGGGGAGTAGCGGGTAAAAGAAGGATCGTGGCATGAATCATGAGGACGGGGTAGTTTGCATTTTTTAAATGAATTTTCTTCGTGAGCATTGAAGGTCATATGTAAAATATTACTACCGAGGTTTGCACTTACGTAATCAGATTCACAACTTGTGATGATAAATTCATTGTATTGGATTTTGAGAGGAGAATTTTAAAACATTTTTTTGACAAGTTTTGTTGACTCTTATTTTTGTGATGTGTAGAATCAAACTTTCTAAGTGGAATTTATGATGTTGCCCTATAATAGGGCAGAGCGTGCATATAACATGTTGATGAGTCTAATTTTTATGTTTAAACAAGAGTTTGGGAGTTTTCAAAATGGTTGCACTCTTTGATCAATTTGCATGTTTTGTGAGGTAGGGAAAATTTGAATATATGTTTTTTAGTTTGCACAACAATTTTTGACAATAAATTTATGCATTTAGCTCGTTTGTTAGAGTACATGTGAACAAAATTGCTTTTGATGATTTGATGTGTAATGCACTCCTTTTTAAAAAGGTTACTTAGCTTGTGGTATGCGACAGTGGGTCACTTCGAGTTTATTTGAAAAAAAAGATTTCATTATTTGAGATATATGAAGGTCTATTATGACAATTATTCATATGAATTTATGTCATAAAATTGTGCTTGGATTGCATTTTGTCTTAATTATTGATCGCATTTGGTTTGCTTGTATGTGTTGGTTTGTGGATTTGGATACAAATATTATAAATTGAAATTCATTAAGTGTTTTCAAAGAGACTCGATTTTTATTTGTATATGACTTGTATTTTACATGGGTTTTGAGTGTCATTCTTCTATATAAAAAGAACTCACCTTACATTTTTTTAATTATAAATTTGTTCATCATTTGTGTTCTTGAGGGCTTTGGATATTTGAGAGAGTTCTTAGTGTGCTTGTAGGCAAGCTTTCAAGGAAATATGTGCTTATAAGAAAGCTTTCAAGTTCATTATAAATTCTTTTACGTTCAGTTCAAGTTTTAATTTTGTGTTTTTATGGTTCTCTTCAAATTTTTTGACACGACTTATATGTTGTTGTAAGTGTTCATTTAATATTGTTTCAAAATTATCTTTTTTATTTTAGTTGTGTTATTGAGTTCAAAATATTTTTTCTTCAAGTTCCATCATTGGAAATTTTAACAGTCTTCTGACATCTCTCTCATGTAAGGGCATTTATGGGGAGGCTAGGCCCGACCATTATGCTAAGAAATGTGTGTAAGAGTGGTGTCTAGAACACAACGATTAGATTTTTTACCCCACCACACTAAGGAAGGTGCGTATGGTTCTTCATGTACATACACAAAAATTTCACTAAGAAAGATTTTTTTTATTGCATTGAGAAAGATTGACTTTAACAACTTAGCACTATAAACAAAATAAAGGATTTTATTTTTGTCATTGTATTAGTAAGATTGAAGTTGGAGAGGCTTTAAAGAAAATGAAATGTGAAAAAGTAGCAGGACCTGATGATATTTCAATAGAAGTATAGAAATGCTTAGGAGATCAAGAAATTTTTTGGCTTAATAATCTTTTAATATTATTTTAAAGACAAAAGATGTTTGATGATTGGAGAAAGAGTTTGTTAGTTATTATTTTAAAAATTAAGGTGATGTAGAAGAGTGCAAATTATATAAGAATTAAATTAATGTGCTATACATACATTAAATTATGGGAGAAAGTAATTGAGCATAGGTTATGATGTCATATAAAGGTTTCTCCAATTTGGTTTTATGACGGGCAGGTCAACTATGGTTTGATGGAGAAGTATAGAGAGAGTAAGGATGATCTATATATGATATTTGTTGATTTAGAGAAAGCATATAATAGAGTTCCAAGAGAAGTGTTGTGGAGAGTTCTAGAGAGAAAGGAGTTAAAATTGACTATATTCAAGTCATTAAGAATATGTATACTAGGGCTGTTACTTGTTTTCAAACACAAGGCGGATTGACCAAATATTTTCTTATTTCAGTTGGATTGCATCAAGGATTGGTTTGAAGCCCATATCTTTTTGCTTTAATTATGGATGTTCTTACTAGGCATTTACAAGATGCACCATGGTGTATGCTTTTTGTTGATGATATTCTTCTTGTTGATCCAATTAGAGAGGGAGTTCAAGAGAAACTTTAATTATGGAAGTCAACTTTAGAATATAAAGGTTTTCATTTAAGTATATCTAAAAATCGAATATATGGAGCGTAATTTTAGTTGTAGAAGAATTGGTGGTGGGCTTGTGATATTGGGTGATCGAGCCATTAAAAAGAGTGAACGTTTTTGAAATATCGGGTCAATTGTTCAAATTGATGGTGAAATATATAGAGATGTTATTAGTAGAATTCATGTTGGATGGTTGAAGTGGAGGAATGCATCTGTTGTGTGTGATAGAAAAGTACGCTTAAGGGAAATTTTATAAGATGGTAGTAAGACCTGTAATGATTTATGATGCAGAATGTTGGCTAGTAAAAGAGAAGCATTCAATTAATTTAAGTGTTGAAAAGATGATGATGCTCAGGTTGATGAGTGGTTTTACTTTTAGAGACAAAATGCAAAATGAATATATACATGAAAAGGTTAGAATAGCTCCAGTGGCATATAAGATTAGAGAGAGTCACCTTAAATGATTTTATCTCATAAACATCAGCCATATGATGACTCAAGAAGGAGAGTAGAAGTATTAGATTTGACCTATGTTAAAAAAGGTAGAGGTAGACCTAAAAAGACTTAGTTAGGTAGTATAAAAATGAGCTTATTTTATTAGAATTAATTGATAATTTGACATTTAATGGGATACAATGGAGAAGAAGCCGAGCTCATTTTGTGGGATAAATGCTTGTTGTTGTTGTTGTTGATGAGAAAGATGCGTTCAATACTTATCTTTGACAACTTGGGTCATCTATTGCGTCAAAAATGTCGCGTATGGATGCCATATTTATCATGCCAAAATAGACATGTATGTTTTCATTGGTATGAGAAAATACTTAAAATAAATAGAATTTTTTCATCACATTGAAACAATACATCTAAGTACTAAAACATCGCAATAAGTATCATGCTTTGCATGTCATACCATTACATGGGAGGCTATGATGATGAGAATGTGGTGATGAGCCTGCGAGATCAAAATATTTTTTAATCTTTTTTTTCTTTGTTTAGATAGAGAAAGAGTATTAGAGAGAGCGAAAGGGAGATTGGGAGAGAAAGAGAGGAAGAGAAGAAGAGTAGGAGATAGAAAGTGGGAGAGAAATAGAGAGTGGAAAGGAGAGGTAGAATGGGATAAGTGAGGTGTTAGAGTGTGGAAGAGGTGTAGAGAGTTGCGGAGTTGGAGAGAGAGAGAGATGAAAGAGAGAATAGAAATAAAGAGATGAAAGATTATATGAAAAGAAATAAGAAGTTATTTAAATAAAAAACTCTGAGTATAAGCAAACGTAAATAAATAAATTAAAAGAGAAATGGGTTAGGATAAAGTAAGTATTAGAATTATAGAAGAGTCTAAAGATAAGTTAGAGAAAGAGAAACAAGATTAAAGATAGAAATATAAGAGGATGAAAGATTATGTGAGAAAAAGGGAAAGGTAGTGGGATAAAATGAGTAGAGGTATTAGAGTGTAAAATGTAAAGTCTGGAGAGAGAGAGAGAGTGGAAGATGTAGAGAGAGAAGAGAGAAGAAGAGGATGGAGAGAGAGAAAGGAAATGAGGAATGGGTTGTTTAGTAGTAGGATTTATGTAAGGTTTAACTTATGTTCTGCCAAACAAGAAAATGACAACTCTTGCAGAAGCTTAAATTTCATTTCTCTTCTATTTTACTGCCAAGTCTCACAAGTTCATTTTCTTCACATGCTATTGGTATTGTTGATTTCTTCTCCAACAAGCTCTGGTGCGAGTTTTTCATGCCATCGAGTCCATTGATGCCTCCTACCAATGAGCGTGGTTGCCTCACCGCCTTTATAGACTGCTAGAATTATCAATGCCTCCTCCAAGTGAGCTCCAGTATGGCCTTCTTACTTTGTAGCTGAGGATTTAGGGATGTGAACAAAGAGGGAGGACAAGAGAGCGAGAGAGAGAGAGAGAGAGAGAGAGAGAGCATGGAAATGAGAGGCGAGCATCTGGGTTCGTGGTATAGTAGATGGGTTTTTTGATTTTTTATAAAGCCAGATGTTCGCCTTTGATCCAGGAGCGTGGGACGCATGGGCGATGGATTGTTGTGGCTACAGGAGATAAGGAGTGGTTTTGAGAGATTTTTTTTCATTATTTTTTATTTTCTATTAATAGATGAATCAGAAGGTTTTTTTATATCACTTTTGCATTCCTTTACAACATGTCATTTTTGAATTTCTATCATCTAAGGCTCTTCTTCAACCGATCAATTATAACTTTTAGTTTTACTGGATTATTGACACTTATTGTTCTTGACATGATCTTTGCAAGTAGAGATTGTGTTGGGAACATCAAAAGTTAGATTGATATCATATGATGCACACCACTGGAAGAATTCCTAGTGATTTCTAGCATAGGTACAATAAAGCTTTTCTCAATTTGCACTTGATTCTAATATCTTCACTATTACACATTATTTGTACATGTAAAACCTGTTCATGGGAGAGGGGAAGCCACCCATGCTTCTTCGTTCATCTCTGTGGGAAGAGGTTGATAACAAAATTAGGGACTAATTTGAAATATGAAAGTCTTGCTATTGGAATGAATAACATGGAGACATTTTGATTTTATAGACCAAGAGAGCATTTTTTTTGGAACTAGAAGTATGCAACCTTCAATTTAAGGTCACATGACCCTACTTAATGACTATTTTCAAACAATTGTTAAGCTGGACATGCCACTGTGATGATCAACAACTAAAGAGGACCTAAGTGATATATGAAGCAACGCTATGGAGCTAATGTAGGGTTTTTAAAAATGTGAACTAACACAAAGCTACACCCTAACCTTAGGGATTTGGCTGTAATTCATCATTGATTTAATGAAGGTAGTGTTGAATATCGCTACAATCTTCTAATTAAATTGATTTGTATATGAACTTGTTATGTGAAGGGGGGCTAGTTCAAGATGAAATTGACTATCAGGTATTCGTTGGTGATGCTTGAATTCTATCTACCATGTCTTTTATCTCTGTCAAAATTCAATCTCATGGTTACATTCATTTAGTTGATCACTATCGCTCTGTCTTTTCTTCATGATGAACAGATCACATTACCAAAAGTTAAAGCCAAATTGAAGCTGGAAAATGTTAACAAGAATCAACCTGAGTACACACAGGTATGCATTAAATTGTTTTACTAGGTTGCATTATTTTGCTAACAAACCTTTTTTACAATGCAAAATCATTTTTTTTAAGGTTGGGCCTATGCTGGTTACCCATTGGGGCCTTAGTGGTCCTGTGATTCTTCGCTTGTCTGCTTGGGCAGCACGTGACCTCTTTCTTTCTGAATACAAAGGTTGGAAGCTTTTAATTAACTCCTCTTTGAGGAGTCTTGAATTTCACCGTCTAGATCATCTATGCAATATCTTTTGATGTGCTAAGTCAGCATCAATCTTGAGGGAATGGCAGGACGATTTACTTAAATGTAGAATGCTATCAATCATGACCAATTTATATTACTCTAATAATTGCATAACAGCTAAGGTTCTCTTGGAGAGGTCTAACATGTCATCAAAATCTGTGTGTAGGAATCAGGACTATGATATTTAAACAATATATATATATATATTGATATATTGTTGGATAGGGATGATTTTACATATATTCCTATATATAGAGATGGCCTTACCATCTATACACATCCTTCACATGCAATTCTTTTGGAGTCAAAACTTGAAGGACTGCACAAGAGTAAAGGCTCTCCTAGAGGAAGCCTTTATTGAACAGTTCATCAACTAGTCTTTTTTACTCCATATGCTCAATTAGGTTCATTCTATATTAGGATAGATTTGGGAGCAGAGTTTTAGAGATAAATTCTATGGCATACTGTATGCCTTTCAGAGGTAGCAATTGATCAGGAAATTCCTCTTGGGCAATGCCACTAAACTCTAATTGAAGTGGGGATCATATTAATTTTTTGAGTCTCTTCCATTCAAGAATAATCTTGTTCAGATGAAACATAATAAGTGAAGAAAGGTCAGCAAACTCTCTTCTAGGGGTACTAAACCTCTATCTTACAATCAAGTATAATCATTGTGGAATCAGATGCATAAACACTTCCTCTATTAGTAGGAGACCTAATTACTATCAAGTAAAGCTTAGCATTCTTTTTGAGTGTGTTTTGGTTGTATATCAGAGGATGGTTTGAGTGGTGCTATAGAATGCTTCTTTTCTATTAGCTTGATAGGTAAAAGCATAATGGTCTTATTTTGATATTTGAGTACATAGATGTTCTCCCTGCTAGAATTTATAATATTCAAATCATATGGTTAGGTTGGCCTACTAAATATGCACTGTCTATAGGCAGGACTTTGTACTAGTTGCTATCTATATTATTACCCATCTTAAGGGGAACCAAACACCTGTTAGTGATGAAAAAGGAAGAGATGGATCACCCAACACACATAAAAGGATTTAGGGTAAGGTTAAGCTTTAGGATTATCCCTCGTTGGTGCATGAGTGGATATAACATTTATACCACTCCCATCATCAATGACAATTGGACTTTTTGTCATCATGAAACAGATGCATGGAGACAACATTTCTCCTTTGTAGTTAACTCCTATAAACTGCCACACATTTCATGACTTCAATATAATGGTCATCCTCACATTCAATCTCTCTTGTAATGAAGCATTTCATCCATTTATTATAGTCATCATTCTTAGGCAAATCAAGCTTATCAAAGAACTGGATTTGGGATTTGGGCCTTGCACTAGTACTGCTTGTGGTCCTTCGGCACTTAAAACATGTAATTTATCTAGCAATCTTAGAACTCCCTTCAGTAGGTGTTTTAGTTGTCAACATGTCATTAGTTGTGTGGTTGGCTAGGCTTGTAGGTAGGTGTAGGAGTGGTTGACTCTTAGGTCTAGGAAATGAGGTAGCCTTTTATGCTTTCACTCTTTTCACCATGAAGGCATGGTGGAAAGCATGCTTTAATGTTTGGGCATAAAACGATCTCTCTCATTCTTAATATTCATTCTAAGACTAATACACTTTTATTGGCCAACTATCAATTATTGCCTATACAAGTAGTCACAGAAATTAAATTTTCAATGGTGTTGAGATACTCAATGACTCAACTTGGTTTCTTGCCTTTGAGTGAATAGTTTCCCATGTAGTTTTTTGTCATTATATCTTGGACAATATTTGGCTATAAGCATTTACTTCATCTTTATTCATATACGGTTGATCCTTCTTAATGTTTGCTTTTTTGTTAAGATGTTAGTCTAATAGATCTTTGAATGTTTAGTACGTTTCATCTTTGCAAAGTGACCTTTTGATAATCATGTCTTCTATATCACTCAAAGAACTCATCCATTTGTATCTTGTAATTCAAAAATTTGCTTAGATCATAGGGTCATTAAAATTTTAGCATACCTATTTTGACGTATTATTGCCATTCCTTTGCAAAGATAGAAATCTTATTCTTTTGTGTAGGACCATAAGTCTTAATCCTCAGGACCATTCTCAATATACTAAGAATGGAGTTAATAGGTTTGCATCCCAAAATTATCTATGGTAAAAGAATTATAATAAATTATTCACTCTTTATCTAATCAGGCTAGTTTATTTTATTGAAATAGATTGAATATTGAACTCAAGAATCTATCAAAATATTTGATATTGTGTTTGTGTAGTCTTTCAAGCCTTCTATATTAAGAGTTTATAAAAGAGTAAACTAAATGGGCTGTCTACTTGTAGAGGAGGGTTGTAAGCCTCAATCATTAGACTTAATACTCTATATATTATGGTGGAGTGTTACATGTCATTTTGATCCCTTCCAGTGATTGAGACGTAACATTGAGTCAAAAATATTTGTCATCAACACCCTTGTTGACTTATACCATCATGATTAAGTGGATAGAAAATCAGTATTTCTAGGTTTTCACAAAATATAGTTGCACTTTTATAATAAGTTAAAAGATGCTTCATAATCATTAACGTGGAAGGGTATATAATTTAAGTTAAAACTTTTAATAAACTTCATAAAAAATTTATACATCGCAGTAGATTTAAATTTAACACTACCTTTGCCTGTCCCAAGTCCGGATGTGAAAAGTGGAGGGTTGCGATAGGTAGTGGACAGCCAGCGTAAAACTTGTCGAAATAATCATGACATGAATCCTTTAAATCATTGCGTTAATCTTGGGGCTTCACAGACAATGTATGCTTGAATCTGATGAAAAATGTGCAAGAATTTGCCGGACTGTATGTTAAATAAGAGGGTTCCACATTATCGGATCTGGCAAATAAGTTAGTCCATGAAACTAGAATTAGGTTAGGATCTTGAATATAGGTACTCTTACAGTAAATTAATTAATTAATAGATATTATGGTTCATAGAAGATAAATATTTTATGTGTTCAAGAAACTAAATGGGTTGGGGAGAAGGCCAATGATAGTTTAAGTTTTAAACTTTGGTATTCGGTAAGTCGAACTAGAAATGGTAGGTGTGATTATAGATAAAAGTTTGAAGGATAATGTTATAAATATTAATAAATGTGGAGATAAAATTATAGCTTTAAAGATTATTGTTGATCTCTTAAGATTATTGTTATAAGTGTTTATGCTCCTCAAGTAGGTTTGGATGTAAGCTCAAAGAAAATTTTTGGAATGAATTAGAGGGATTAATACAAAAGATACCTCTTGAAGAAAAAATATTTATTGGAGGAGATTTAAATGGACATGTTGGGAGAGTGGTGTAAGATTTTAAAAGTATTCATGGTTTTGGATTTGGAGTAATGAAGAATGTATATTAGATTTTCTTAGCTTATGATTTTGTAGTTCTTATTTAAGAAGAAAATAGATCATATTATTACTTATAAAATGGATATAGTAAACACATTGATTATTTTCGATAAAAAAATAGATCATTTAGATTGTAAAGATTGTAAGGTCATTCAAGTGAAAGTTTAAGTACCAACATCGATTGTTAGTTTTATATTTTAAGATGAAAGATTGTAAGAAAAAATAAATCAAATTATTATCAATTAGATGAGACACTTAAGAACACAAATAAAAATATTTTAAGAACTATTTATAGAACTTAGAATTTGGGATGTTCATAAGGAAGCTAATATTATGTGGAAAAAAAGTATAGAATTAAATTAAACAGTTCTTAAAAATGTGTGAAGAATCAAAAGGAAAAACTGCTTTTAATAAAAATAGTTGGTGATGGAGTCAGAGTATGCAAGAAAAGATAAAAAATAAGAAACATTGTTATAAAATTTGGTTTAGATGTAAAAACTTGGAGAATTGGGAAAGATATAAAGTGACCTGTAGAGATTCTAAGAAAGCAATATATAATATAAAAAATTTAGCAATTAGTGATTTATACAATAGATTAGATATCAAAGAAGGTGAAAGATAGCTAACTAAAAAGATATGAGAAGTAAAGACCTAGTTCAAATGAGGTGTATTAAGGATGAAAATAATAAAATGCTTTTTTTAGAAAATGATATTGAAAATAGGTGGATGAGGTATTTTGATAAACTTTTCAATGAAGGATGAAAGTATGATTGATTTTAGCAACCTTAATATCCTAAACAAAAAAGAATTTTATTTTATCATTAGTATTAGTAAATCGAAGTTAGAAGCTTTAAAGAAAATGAAATGTGGAAAAGCAGTAGGACGATGATATTTCAATAGAAGTGTGGAAATGTTTAGGAGATCAAGAATTTCTTGGTTTACAAATCTTTTAATATTATTTTAAAGACTAAAAGATGCCATGAGTGGAGAAAGAGTTTGTTGGTTCTATATTTAAGAATAAAGGTGATGCACAAGAGTGCAAATTATGGAGGAATTAAGTTAATGTGTCATACATTAAAATTATGGGAAAAGAGTAATTGAGCATAGGTTATGATGTGATACAAAAGTTTCATGTCAGTTTGTTTCATGCGGGTAGATCTACTTTGGATGCTATACATTTGTTAAGTGGTTTGATGGAGAAGCATATAGAAAGTAAGGAGGATCTACATATGATATTTATTGATTTAGAGAAAGTTTTTGATAAAGTTTCAAGAGATGTTCTTTGGAGAGTTCTAGAATAGAAATGAGTTAATATTGGTTATATTCAAGTCATTAAGGATATGTATACTAGAGATGTTATTTGTGTTGAAACACAAGGAGGATTGACAAAATATTTTCCTATTTCAGTTGGATTGTATCAAGGATCAGCTTTAAGTCCTTATCTTTTTTACTTTAGTTATGGATGTTCTTACTAGGCATTTACAGGAAGATGTACCTTGTTGTATGCTTTTTGCTTATGACATTCTTGTTGATAAGACTAGAGAGGGAGTCCAAGAGAAACATGAATTATGGATGTCAACTTTAGAGTCTAAAAGTTTTCGTTTAAGTAGATCTAAAATTGAACATATGGAGTGTAATTTTTGTTGTAGAAGTTCTAGTGGTAGTGTTGTGACATTAGGTGAACAAGTCATTAATAGGAGTAAGTGATTCAGATATTTAAGCTCTATTGTTCAAAATGATGGTGAAATAGATGGAGATGTTATTAGTAGAATTCAAGTTGGATGGTTGAAGTGGAGGAATGCATCCTTGTGATAGAAAAGTTCCACTTAAACTTAAGAAAAAATTTTATAAGATGGTGGTAAGACTTATAGTGCGAATGTTGGCCAATAAAGAGAAGCATAAGACTAAGTTTACAGATGAGGATGCTCAGGTGGATGAGTGGCTTTACTCTTAGAGATAAAATGCAAATGAGTATGTTCGGAAAAAAGTTGGAGTAGCTCTGGGTAAAATTAGAGAGTCCTTAGATGGTTTGGCTACATAAAATATCGATCGTCCGATGACCCGGTTAGGAGAGTAGATGCATTAGATTTGCCTTATATTAAGAAAAGTAGAGGTAGACCTAAAAAAATTTGGTTAAGATGTATAAAAAATGATCTTAGCATACTTGAATTAAATGAGAATTTGATACATAATAGGACACAATGGAGGAAGGATTCATGTAAAACCCACTTAATGGGATAAAGGCTTGTTGTTGTTGTTGCAGTAGATTTAAATTTACATCATACATATATTTGCTTTTTATATACATCCAAAATTGTACATTAAAATTCTAGGATACAAAACAAAATTGGGTCAGATGACTATTGCCCCTTGTGCTCCTCTGTTGTAGGAATAACAGTCAACATAGTAATATTTGATGAGCTAAAAGCTCAATGAGATAAATAATTCTAATATAAGATTCAAAATATAAGAAAAAATATACATGCTAATCTTTTGAACCTCCATGATTATTTTTGATCATGACATGGTTAGTGTAGTACTTCAACTAAAGATATGTTTTGATAGTTAAATAAATAAAGATGTAATCGCATGTATAAACATGAAAGTTTGTAAGAAATAAAATATAGCTTTCAAAGGTACAATAATTTAGATGGATTAGGTTAGTCCATTCTTTGTATGAAATTATTTGTTTCACTTTTCAATTTTTTTGCCATTCGTATTAGTCATAGTCTTAAAAGTATTATATGATGCTTATATTAATTTTGACACATTCATATCATTTGATCATCATCTAGCTCATTGGTTATAATAATTATTGATAAAGTTTGGACTTAACCCATCATGATAATTATCAGTAATTCCTCAATTCAAAGTTGGATCATATTGTATCAACTTTTTAGAATCGAGAGTTTGAATCTCTTTTGGTTCTTTTTTAAGCTCATCTTGTTGGAAAGTTTATCTTTGCATGTGCAATCCATTATTATTTATCATTTATCCCATGTAATATGACTTTTCATAGAGTTTTTTTATATCTAACATCATTATCATAAGCTTTTTAGAACACCTTAAAATTTTGAAAATGTGAGATGAAAATTTCTCTTAAAAATTATAACCCACTTTTCTAGTATCTCGAAAATGATCAAATATGTTTTTATAAAATTCTATATTTTATTTCTATTATTTTGATATATAGAAGTATTTATAAATATTTAAGTATAATAATAGTTTAAATTAACTATCAATTAAATAATTAGTGGGATATTTAGAATATATTAAGTAAACCGTTTCTATTAATATTTCTCAAGCCTTATCCTGCTGTGGTGTATAACGGAAGAAAAGGGAAGGGCTCAAGTAACAAAGACTAAGAAGGGAAGAAGAGGAAGAAGGGAAGATGAAAAAGGGGAAGGAAAAGAGAAAGAAGGAGGATAGATGAAAAGGAAGAAAGAGAGAGAGAGAAGAAAGTTAGGAATCAAGATTAGAAATCCAATTTTTCACATTTCATCCAAACAAATTAACTTGAATTGAAGATGGAAATGTAAATCATTGAAGCTTGTATGAGGAGGAATTATTTTGTGGTTAAATTGAGCTAATTTAGTCTAATTGAGTTATAAAGTAAGAATATAGATCAAAATGAAAATTTTATTTATTAAAAAATTTAGAGTGATTGATTCGAGGAGTTTGATCATAAATTAGGTAAGATATGCAATTTCTTTAGTCTTTTTGCATATATATATTTAATGTAAATTAGATTTACGTGTGTGTGGGATCAGAAAATTACATCGACTTTTGGAAAGAAAAGTTGTTTTAGTGTTGGTGCAAATTTCAGAAGGCAGATGAATAGTAGATAAGACACTACCCAGAGATTTCGTCCTTATTTGGTGAGAACTTTTATATCGGTTCTAGGTTTCCATAAGAGTCCATAGTTAATTCTCCGATAGTGAGAGAAGCACTTTCGATTAAAATTTAGTCGATGAATCGTTAAATAACGAATATATAATTGTAGTGTAGTAGAGTTGATTTATGAAATTTATTATTTTTATTTAAAACTTTTGGTGGGATATGGCCTTTCAGATCCCTGGTTAGTCATCCAAATTGCGGTCTTTGAGTCGGAGGATAGTCAACTAACTGGCCAGAAGGATCCTTGTCGACAACACGGTTACGTCGTCGAGGTGTCGCTTTTCGTGGAGTTTGTCTGGGGACAAATATAAGTCACAACATTGTACTTTTTTGCAAAATATATTATATATTTCATTCAAAGAAAGTTGCATCTGGATGATCGTGGCCAAGTAATTTAGTGGGTGCGAAATATCGTGGAGCCAGTCAATTTCTGGTATTTAGATTATTTATGTGTGATTCCGATCCGTGGAGCCAGGACATGCGTCTTCTAGCTAAGAATATTTGAGTGTGAAATTAGTTATGCATTTGATTTGACATGGGCTCTTTGTGAGTATAAGTTTTTTTAATTTGTCACTCCCAAAGAAACAGTTGCGGATGAGTGGATTGATTTTTTTAAGTTTTAATTTAAATAATTAATTTTATTTCATTTATATTTTATTTTATTTGAATTTTGATCATTTTATGATTGATTTAGACTTGAATATATGATCATTTCTTATTTAAAATTTTAATAATAATAGCCTTGTATGACTAATATTTGTCATTTTATGATAGAATTAACAGATTCTGATAGATAGAGTTTTTTAGGTTTTGTTAACCGGACGATCCACAAGAAGGTAAATGTAGTATCATTCATTTATATCATTTGATTGTTTGCGTATATATTTGACATTTTGAATACTTCAACTGATATCACTCTTTTAAAATTTTGTATGGACTGAAATGTTTAAGTTGAAACATTGATGTTTGACATAGATGTCAATTACAAATGACTTTGATACCTAAAATTATAAATCAAATGTAAATCATTGCTCAATATGAATTTGATCATTTTAAGTGTTTCATAGATCAGTAGAGGTTTGTTACATAAGGTATAGGCATGAGTTGACTTTCTTTATTTGTCATGAGTCAAGTATAAATCTTATTCTATAGATTAATACCTCTTCATCTCACTTGCACAAGAAAGAAACCTAAACATAAAGGGAGCCTCGCTCTTAGAAATATGCAAGAAAAAAAAATTAGGTAGTGGCCATACATAAGCAAGTTTACACCTTCAACAATAGGAAGAATGTAACATTGAATCCTTCAAAGATTAAAACTTTGCCACTTTATTTGTCATAAAAGGATTTGATTTGATATGAAAATTTGAATGGAATCCAATTCACATCATGTGAAATAATAAAGACATCCGTATTGTATCATAAAGATGTTTAAACTCAAACAAATTTCAACTTTCCTTTTGTTAGATAATAAAAAAAAACTTCATTTCTTTTATGGCTTTAATCTTCACCCTCCCATAAGGCAAGCAACCATGTTAAGCTTAATATGGATTAATCTGAAATTTTCTATTTAATCTGGTGATCATTTGCATGATAATAAGATGTCAAGTGATAGAAAGAGGCAAGTATGCAAGTGAGAACATGCTCAAAAAGTAATCATTCCCTTCATCCTCTTTCTAAAGTGATGGCCAAGTGATAAACTAAATAAGACAACCAAATTACATTTTGATATCATGCAAACAAAGTTTTAGACTTTGTAAAATGTCTATATGACCATAAATGAAATTCAAAATCCCATTTTTATCTTTCCCCAAATCGGATAAGTAATTGCAATTATTTGATTTTGTCAACCTCCAATATGTATAATTAGGAAAATAGCTATGCATAAACAATTACCAATCAAGCACAAGACACCAATATGTCATGTTTCAATCCTTAATCAAATAGTTCTTCTAGCTATCAACCCAGTTATGCTTTTGTTCCTCCGCTGTTGTATTCCTTTCAAATGGGATGACAAAGGAATGAAAGAGGAAAAGCTGGTTGTTCAGTGAGAGGGAGGTTTAGTATGAGAATTTAGAGCGAGAGATGGGATGGGAAGCTACTTGGGATTACCACAGGCGGAGAAGAGGGTTGGATTTGAAAGGAGTAGCGGGGAGGGCGGGATTTAGGAGGCGGTGGAGCACACTTTCAGTTCACGTGGCGAGAGGAAGTGAGGGAGGTTTCTGAGTTCTTTGTTAAGTTTATGAGAATTGGTTGGCGGGATTAACTAAAGACATAAATGACAACATTAAATCCTGAGATTTCAAATCCGTTCTCCTCCGTTTTGCTGAATCTAGTAAATCTTGGATGATAAATTCTGAGATTTTGACAAAATTTGAAACAGAAGGGGAGGGAAAACGAAGGAAAAAAAGACATAAGTGAAGTAGGATCACTCAATCAAAGCACAAAGTGATAAATTTGACAATCCAGCGATTAAGTAAATCGGCATGAAATATTATATACTCATTACTTCCTTTAGAAAACTAGTTAACCCATAGCAAGAAAGGATGAGGTTGAATAGAAACAACGAAACTTTCGATTCTGCAGAGGAAAGGAAGAGGAGCTTGGATTGATTTACTTTCAGAGGGGCAGACAAGCGATTTGTCCAGGTGTTGTCTTGAGGGAGCAGACGGTAGAGACTTCGTTCTATTATTACTCGGAAGACGGGGAGTTGCATGAGAGTGAGAGAGGAGACTTCGGTTGAGAGCAGTCAATAAAATGCAGAGAACAATCGTGTGAAAGGGGGAAACAGGAAAATTGTGTTTGTGCTCTAGCCGCCTCTCTGTTTTGGGGGTATTAAAAGATCGCTTCGTTTGGGTTAATTCATAGCAAATAGCGGTGGGTTATTTTGATTAGATGAGTTGGGCGGTTGATTAAGATGAGGAATAGAGGGAATTACAGGTTAAGCAACTGCTAATCACCTTAATTATAAATTAATATAGTATTTGCGTCAAAATTTTGTGAAATCATTTCATGTGAGGAACCCCTCACAATATGGGTGTTGATTTTAAGTGTTTTCGTTATGTCGGACATAGCGGATCGATTTATCGAGGTTTGACAGCGTCGGGGATGGTCTGAAATTGCTTAAAATTGTCGCGTTGTGCTCAAATCGTCGATGTTTGTACACTTTGTCGAATCGGCCAGCGGAAGGCGTCGTTAGATAGGTTTGATGTTTGGCGATGACGATCAATTTATGAGCGGAGATCATTCGGACGTCGTCGAGGCTTCCCGACTTCGATATGCGCGTAATTTCATTAAAAATTGAATTTGATTATTTGATCGACTATTAATTGATTTGATATTTTTCATTTAATTAATTTTGATATTTTCGACGCATTACGAAGTTGAATTTTCAAATTAAAGCGAGTTTGATTGATTCCTCGCAATTAGGGGATTTTAAACTCGATTAATGTGATGTCTCTCTTGTTAATATTTATTTTAACTTTTATGGTTCATTTGATTTGTGAACCATATCTATGATTGAGAATCCGTTGTCGAGCTTCCAGGTTGGGTTGATCGTTGCTGCCTTCAAATATGGTTCACAAGTCAAATGAACCATAAAGTTAAAATAAATATTAACAGAGGACATCACATGAATGGGTTTAAAATTCACGATTGCGATCGGAATCATCAAACTGCTTTAATTGACTTAAATGCATCGAAAATATTAAGTAATTAAATGAAAAATATCAAATCAATCAAATTTTTTTGAAATTATGCATGCTCGGTTGAAGCTTTCGTCGAATGATCTAAGATGATGGCATCGTCGTAAACAACGCATCGCGCCTGACGCAAAGCATTCATTAAAGCATGACGTCGATCGATTCGGCGCGTGATTTGCGATTTCATTCGTTCGTGCCATCGCATTATAGCGACGCCGATCAGCGAAATCGATCGCGTCATCGCATGTGAAACAATCGACATGTCTTGGGGTTCTCCTGATTTTACCTCGCTATTATATAATTTATTTAAATTAGCGTTGCAACGTATTCCTCATTCATTTATACGCTCATCTCAATCAAAAGACCCGCATTTTGGCGGTTTACCTTTGCTCTTCTGGGCAGTTTTCTTTCCTCTCTCTCGTCTGCGTCCGGCGTAGAGCGACGAGAAGTCTCTGAGTCTCCCTGGTGAACAATCGGTGATCATTGTCAGATCTTGGTGTCAAGCTCCTCTTCCTTTTGCCTCTTCCTTTCTTGCTGGGTTGGCGGGTTTTTTAAAGGAAGTGATGAGTGTATAATATTTAAATGATTCATTTTTGAATTTATGTCGATTTTTGAGCTTTGATTGAGTGATACTTCTATGTCCTTTTTTTCCTTCGTCTTTCCCTCCCCTTATCAAAATCACGTCATCCAGCAGTTACTAGTGCAGATTGAGCAAAATGGAGAAAGCGGGTTTGAAATCTGTAATATTTAATGTTGTCATTTATCTTTGGCAATTTAGGTTAATCACCACCCGATCTCATAAACTTACCACGGCAACTGTGAAACCTCCCCTCACTTCGCTCCGTGGTCGGCAAACCCTCACAAATCCGTCCTCTGCTTACTCCTTTCGAGATGAGCCTCGCGGTAATCCCAAAGCAGTTTCCCATCCCATCTGCTTTCACGAATTCTGCTCACCTCCTCTCTGATTTGAACAGCTTTCCTCTTTCATTCCTTTGCCATCCCATTTGGAAAGGAATACAAAAGCGGAGGAACAAAAGCATAGATGGGTTGATAGTAAAGAACTATTTGATTAAATTGAAATATGGCATATTGGTGTCTTGTGCTTGATTGGTAACTTTTTATGCATCATATTTTCTAATTATACATATTGGAGGTTGACCAAATCGAAATAATTGTAATTATTTATTGATTTGGGAAAGATAAAAAATGGGATTTTGAATTTTAGTTTTGTGGTCATATGGACATTTTACAAAATCTGAAACTTTGTTTGCATGATATCAAATGTATTTTGGTTGTTTGCCTTATTTGGACTTGGCCATCACTTTAGAAGAGGATAAAGAGAACGATTAGCTTTTGAGCATGTTCTCACTTGCATACTTGCCTCTTTCTATCACTTGACATCTTATTATCATGCAAATGATCACCTAATTAAATAGGAAGTTTCGGATTAGTGCATATTAAGCTTAACATGGTTGCTTGCCTTATGGGAGGGTGAAGATTAAAGCCATAAAAGAAATGAAGCTTTTTTTTTTTATTTATACAAAGGAAAGTTGAAATTTGTTTGAGTTTGAACATCTTTATGATACAATGCGGATGTCTTTATTATTTCACATGATGTGAATTGGATTTCATTCAAATTTTCATACCAAATCAAATCCTTTTATGACAAATAAAGTGGTAAATTTTAATCTTTGAAGGATTTAATGTTACATTCTTCTATTGTTGAAGGTGTAAACTTGCTTATGTATGGCCACTACCTCATTTTTTTACTTGCATATTTCTAGCGAGGCTCCCTTTATGTTTGGGTTTCTTTCTTGTGTGAGATGAGATGAAGAGGGAATATGGAGCTCCTCAGTAAATGGATTTGATGTGTTGCTTTAATATCAGTATTTGCATGATTTATTCATTCTGATTGAAAGGGGCAATATTATACAAAGAGATGTTTTAAATCCTTATACATATTCATTCATTGCATATGTCCCCTTTGGATTGCTAAGCAAAAGAATGAAATACCTAAAGATTGTTGCTTACTTGTAGTTGGTGGTGATATTTTCTCTTTTATATTCAAAATGAGAAGGATGAAATGATACTCACATGTGATTAAAGTTTATGTTACTTCTATTGAATATTCCAAATGCAAAATTCATATGAAATGGTGATGAAATGATGATATAAGGGGGGTTATATTTTAATTTCATGCGTATGAATAAATTTGTTAAATATGATGTGATAAGTATGCCGTTCACATTTTCAATGTGGGGGAAACTGATAAATCTGTATTCATGTTTATCCGTGGTGAAAAATCTTATAAGTACCGTTCACGTTTTTTTCAGCGTGTAGGAAAATCTTCTATAAGTACGTTTTCACGTTCTCGATATGACAAAAAATCATTTGTTATAGGTCGCGCGTTTCTCGCGTGTGCGGGAAATCTGTTCTTATAAGTTCACGCGTTCTCAGCGTGGCGAAATCTGTTATGATATAATGTCTTTCGTTGATACCAGCGTGTGAAAATCTTATGTTGTGTTAACCGCACTTTCTTGGCGTGGTGGACATTTTGGACGTGGTGTCTCACGCGTCCTCTATGCGCCTTTCTTGGCGTGATGGGAAGGCTGGTTTAGCCTCCTGTATGCGAGGAGGAGAATGAAATTTTAATAAATCGATAAAAGTTTGAATTTGATATGATGCGTCGTCTTTTAAACTTGATATACTGAAAAGGAAAGTGAATCAAGACTCAAAATATTTATGAAAATATTGATAAATTGATTCAATTATAAATGCTCAAGTTGAATCAAATCTAAATTATAAAAGATTTGATAATTTATTCACAAACATAAAACATGATTTGATATTTCAATAATGAACATGATTTGATATTTTTAATTACCATTTGAAATACAACATATGTTTCATTAAGCCACTTAAAAGAGGGCTTAAGAAAAATTTGAACCATAAGCTTGAATGAACTTCAGTTGATGACAAATATACTAGGCAATTCTACATCTAAACTTGTTGCTTTATGGTTTATGTAAATATCCAAAGGAGCTAAGTTCTTGCACATATCATGAAATAACCTTGTATTTGAATTTATTATCTTAAGGTTCATGTTAAATGCATAGTGAATTGATCCATTGTGCATATTCAAAGTATTATTAAATTTCATTCAATTTGAATGTCTTTAATATACAGTGAGTAATCTCATGCTTACTCCATAGAATAATGTTTTTCTTAATTGTTTGATTCATACCTTTTGAAAAAAAATATCATTAAGAACATACTCTTGATCGTACGAATATGTTAAATTCAAAATATCTTTATAGAATAAGATTTATACTTGACTCATGAAAATAGTTGAAAGAGTCATAATATGCATAGTCTTTATAGAATAAGCTCTACTTGATCATGACAGCAGGATTTCGTATTTGGTAGAAACGATTTACATTTGATTTATAATTTTAGGTATGCATGAAGTAATCGTATACGACATCGATGTTTTGCTTAGACATTTGATATCAGTACAATTTTAAAAGAGCAGTCTTTGTATATGTATGTTGATATTATTACCAAATGAATAGGCGTATCTGGCAATCAAATGATATAAAGAATAAATCTACGTTTTAGGTTTGGTGCTAGGATTGAGTCGGGTTAATAAGCACAAAAGCTTAATGATCTTGTGTAAATCTTGAGTTAATTACATCGTAGAATAACAAAAGATAAATCTTCGGCATCATTCTTGTCTTCTATATTTTAATTCGAGATCTCGAAGAAAAGTCCCCGTCCATACATATTGATCCAGAGTTGTGAGGTTTGGAGAATGATAGATCTTGAAATAATTATCCCTAGATGCGATCTTACGCGAAGATAGTCGAGTTGAGTCTACATCTTCGGTTTGATCTTGAGGATGGGTCAGGAGTTAACAAAACTTCAAAATCAAAATCTACTGATTTGACGTGAAACTTGACTTAGACATCTTAATATCAGTACATTTTTAAAGAGCAGATATTAGGTGTGCATGTTGAAGTGTTATGATCAAAATAGAAAGAGAAAGATCTTTATCTTGGGTTTGGTGCTTGGGGCGGGTGGGTTAACAAACACAAAATGTAAAATATAAATTTGCAAATTGATACTACATTTGACTTGACATTCAGCATGTACAAAATTTTAAAAGAGAATCTTTCGTGTTGAAATGTTCGACATCCCAGAACATATCAAGTTAGATATAAAGTAAAAGAGAATCTTCACTTCCGTTTGGTCTTGGGGAGGATGCAGGTTAACAAAATCTAAAAATTTAATATTATAAAAATTTCAAACTAATAATATCTGAGAAGCTAATTTTGTCATATAATTACACGATATGAATCAATTGACATAACACAGTTAAAAGAAAATTCAGCGATCCTCATGTTTAAGTTAGAGTTGACGAGGTTTGAAGGATTATACTTCGACAATGAATTTAAACTCGATCCCTGTTGAAAAAATAGCGGTAGAAACGATGTCGATTAATTAGTCACATGATCGAGAAGGCGATTATTATTAAAATTTTAAATAAGAAATGATCATATATTCAAGTCTAAATCAATTATAAAATGATCAAAATATAAATGAAATGAAATTAATTATTTAATTTAAAATTTAAAAAAATCAATTCAACCCTCCGCAACTGTTTGTTTGGGGGTGAAAAATTAAGAAAACTTTCTTCTGAAGAATTGTCAAATCAAATCGATAAAATTTCACACTCAAATATACAGCTATAAGGCGTGGCCTGTCTGCGTGATTTTGCCGAAATGACATCACATAAATGGCATTCGACCCTCCGACCGGTGTTCGCCGTGATATGACACCACTAAATTACGGTCACGGCCGCAACCCGTATGTTCCCCGACGGCTTTGCTCTTTGAGCTGTGAAATAAAGAATGTATTTGGTTGGGCAAAAAAGCTCTATGTTTGCTAAGGTTGCTTTATATTTGTCACCTTAGACAAACTCCACCCCAGGTCTACAAGGACACCTCGGGCGGCGTAACTTCATGTTTCGAGGATCCTTCGGTCATTGGGTCACTCCTCTCGACTAAGCGGACCAGGGATCGCGACAATCCGGGATGATGGAACCATGAGATTTAGAACGGGCGCGTCATTGTTTCCCCCACCAAAAGTTTTAAATAAAAATGATAAATTTCATAAATTCTGAACTCCACTCACTGCAATTATATTTTCGTTATTTAATGATTAATTTTAGCCTTGTCAGTGCTCTCAATATTGGGAGGTAATTAACTATAGAGGCTTGCTTTAGGAAACCTAGAACAGATATAAAAGTTCTCCAAAATGAGGATGAAATCTCAAGTAGTGTCTTATCTACTATTCATCTGCTTCAAATTTTCAAGACACTAAAACAACTTTTTTCTTTTCCAAAAGAGGTCATGAATTTTGGATCCCACATGTCTGTGCAATATAAATTCTTTATAAGGTTGTTTGGTTTGCTGGAAAATAAATATAGTGTAAAAAGAATTTAATGCAATTAAAATGTAGTATATTTGAAATACTTTAGAGTTGTTTTTGTAGAGGTAAAATAGATATAAGAAATTACTTTTTTGTGTTTGGTTTGATGTAAAAGAAGTAATGTAAATTCAAAAGAGGTGATCAATGACGAGTGGTGGGAAGCAATGGTTGGCGAGAGGCGGCGAACGATAGGTAGCGTGTGGCGGTGGCCATGGTGGGGCTTATTATGGGTGGCTGCAAATTTGCAATGGTCACAACTGTTGTGTATTCTAAATTTGGCCAAAATTAGATGAACTTAGAATACACAAAAAATAAATTATAAAGTGAGCTTAAAATTCATTAAAATTTTACACTTCATTCAAAAATCTTCAAATCACCAGAATATTACATTGCAAATTTTTTACACTCATTTTTCGCCGAACCAAATATCCCCTAAATTACAAGATTCATTAATGCAACTTATTGTTCATATTTAATGATCACACGTAAAGTTTGATAATATGAGTTTACAATTAAATGTATTATGATTATATAAATATTTTGTTAGTCGGTAACACTTAAAAACATCTAATAGATGAAATTTTTTTAGTTAAATATATAGTTGATTATCATATTTTAAAAATGAAGCAAATGTTTATTTAAATGTTCAATGATGAAAATATGTTAACCTTAAGAAATATTATGTTATGGGAAGATATGTTGGCAGTGACATGTTTATGCTATCTATATTGGTGGGGCAAAATTGTCTCTGATGAAGCAAAGGAGAACCTAATAGAGATAAAAGGGTTCTCAAATTGGTTTAATATTATTAATGTTGAGTTTTAGTTATATTTTATTAAATTTTTTGATATAGCCTTTGGGTTGGGTCTATACGCTATATTATGATATGTGGGTTTGTAGCTCACTATGTTATGATAGCCAATAAAATTAGACAATCATATATGACACATTCTAAGGCTAAAGTGAAAAATAATGTGATGGAAATAAGTAAATAAATGAATAATTTATTTTAGGTAATTTAATATTAAAAAATTTAGTCCTTGATTGTTATAATTTCATGAGAAATTTTATATATGGCATTTTATTGCTATATCTTTTTTTGTAAGCATGTGAATATTAAAATGTTTGTAACTAAACTTAGTGTTGAATATTATATTAATGTACCTATTAAAATATGATTAATTTTTTATTAGGCCTTATTATGATTAACATGCATGTTGCTTATAATTTTTAATCATTTGAATTTATATTAGAATTGTTTACTTTGTTGAGCTTCATAATTCACTATATTATTATTTTGATTTTTATAATAAAATGAAAAGATAATATTGATGTTGATTTAGAATCAGGTTAAATTTTATTATCATGTTTAATGGGTGGTTAATGTAAATATGGATAGTATTGAGATATGTGCTAAGTAAAGTTTAATATTTTGTATATGAATTTTGAGGTTTATTAGATGTTTTGTAGATATATAAATGAAATATATGGATTGCTTTTGCTAGTTCAATTCTATTGAATTTGCGTAGTTGGTAATAGAGTGTTATATGTAACGTTAGTGCATTTGGGTGATTCAATTTATACCCACTCTATTTTGATGAGTAGGATGTTAGATTGGGTGTTAAAGGTGGATCCAATCAGCTGAATTCTATATGCCTCTGTTACATATGATGTCATTTTTGAGAAGGGTTTGCTACATTTAATGTCTATTTTGAGTAGGATGTCAGAATGGGTGTTAGAGGTGGATCAAATCAGTTGAATTCTATCCGTCTCTATTACATCTACTATGTGTGGTGTGACACCTTTTTTAGAAAAATACTTCACATTGCTATGCACCTATTATTGGTCACTTTGTATTTAATTCTTTAAGAAAAAAACATGATATATAAAAGTCTACCTCGGAGTATTTTAATATACATCATATTATGAAATAATCTTAATGCTCGAGTGAAATATAATATATTGGAATCATTTAAAACATATGATTATATAAAATGCAATAACTTTATTGGTAATTTCAGGCGTTAATATGAAGAAATCTTGTAAAATTTAGGTCCACGAATTATGTTTGTTGTATTAGAAATTAAGTATCTCATCTTAATAAAAGGATCCACTTCAGGATCAATTTTTTTGTTTCCACCTATCAAAGATGTTGTTCTTTTTCAAACAATCTTAAAATAATTGTTTTCTCAATTTATTATGAATTATAAATTAATAAATTGAAATTAATTTAGTAATTTTAAAATAATATTTTTATTTCAAAAGATTTCTTCTCGTTCAAGTTTCTAAGCTTATCTACCTCAAACTCTACTTGATTGCAAAAGAATCCACAAGAATTAAAATTCTTACCTAAATTCTTCTCTTCTTCGTCTCTTTTTTTTTTCTTCTTGTTCCCCTTCTCTTCTTCTCCTTCTCTTTTTTTTTTCCTCTTATTTTCCTTCTATTCTTCTTCCATGTTCCTGCCTACCCAAGCCCTCTTTGTTTTGCTTTTGTTGGGTTACATGATAAAGATAAGAGGAATGAATATTTAATTTATATTAATATATATAATTAATTTTTCAATTAAACTATTCTATAACCCATCACAACCCTTTGTTTGTTAATCAGCAATTGCATGTGTTTGGAATTGTGAAAAATGAATTTAGATGAATAATGAATTAGTCTTGTGAACAATAAGTTTAATTAAAATTTTTTGAAAATAATTTAGTATAAAATTAATTACTAATTGTTAATTTTTTAATGTATTTATATATACTTCTATATATCAAATTGATTGAAATGAAATGTAGAATTTTATAAAAATATTTTTTCTCATTTTCAGAATGTTCAAAATTTGGGTGTAAATTTTAGGAGAAATTTTTTATTTTCTTTTTGAAATTTATGGGTATTAATAATATGCATAACTTGATAATTGTCAAACACTACCTTTGCCGATCCCAAGTCCGGATGTGAAAAGTAGGTGTTCGAGAAATATACCGTCAAATCGCTCAAAATCAGAACTCGGCTCGAATCGCTCGGGTTCGAAAGTTTCGAGTTCGAGCCGAGTCGGATCGAATCGAGCTCGACGATCCCGGCGGAAACGAGCGAATCCATCCGAGCGCTCAAAATCCAAACGAACCGGCTGAATGCAACCAGATTCGTCGCCGTTAGCGATCTGTTGGGCTCGCCGGGCGGGCGTCAGCGACCCGCTCGTTTCGATCCGCCGGCCGCTGAAGCGAGCCAGTTCGCTGGTCTAAATAATTTCGAGCCATAAAAATCGGCTCGTTGCTTCGAGTCGACCATTCGAGCCCAGAATGAAGCTTTAGCCACGATCTTCGAGCTAATTTCACCGGTGAAAAGTGGAGGTTTCAATAGTACGTACCAACGTAAAACTTGTCGAAATAATCATGACATGAATCCTTTAAATCTTGTGTTAATGCTGCGTCCCCCGACGCTATGTATTGAAAAAATGTGCGCACGGCCGATCTACGTGCGTGTTAAATAAGGAAGGTTCCACATTATACGGATGCGGACAAAGAAGTTAGTCCATGAAACTAATTAGGTTGAGATCTTGGAATATAAGTACTTGCTGTGTAAATTAATGGAATTAATAGATATTATGGTTCATAGAAAGATAAATATTTTATGTGTTCAAGAAACTAAATGGGTTGGGGAGAACGCCAAGGAGATTGATTGTTTAGGTTTTAAACTTTGATATTCAGGTAGAAGTCAAACTATAAATGGTGTAGGTGTGATTATAAATAAAAATTTGAAGGATAATGTTATAAATATTGATAGATGTGGAGATACAATTATAGCTTTAAAGATTATTGATACTAACATTATCAATATTATAAGTGTTTATGCTACTCAAGTAAGTTTGGATGTAAGCTCAAAAGAAAAATTTTATAATAAATTAGAAGGATTAATACAAAAAATACCTCTCGAAAAAAAAATATTTATTGGAGGAGATTTAAAATGGACATGTTGGTAGAGTGGTAAGATTTAAAAGTATTCATGGTGGTTATGGATTTGGGTGACTAATGAAGAAGGTAGACTATATTAGATTTCTTAATGATTTTGATTTAGAATTGCTAATATTTTATTTAAGAAAAGAGACTAACATATTATTACTTATAAAAATAGATCTAAGAAAACATGATTGATTATTTTCCGATAAGAAAAATGATCGCTTAAATCAGTAAAGATTGAAGGTCATTCCAAGTAAAGTTTAAGACCCAACATCGATTGTTAGTTTTAGATTTTAAGATAAAGGTTGTAAGAGAAAAATAAATTAAATTATTATCCCAGATTAGATGGGGACACTTAAAGAACACAAATAAAAATATTTTAAGAGCAAGCTATAAGCTTAGAATTTGGGATGTTCATAAGGAAGCTAATGTTATGTGAGAAAATAAGAAGTAAATTAAGTTGTTAAAAGATGCATTGGAGAATAAAAAAAAACTTCTTTTAATAAAAATAATATGGATGAGCAAAAAAAAAAGATAAGAATAAGAAATATTGTTGTAAAACTTGGTTTAGATGTAAAACCTGAGAATTGAGAAAGATATAAAGTATAGAGATTCTAAGAAAGCAATATATGATGCAAAAAATTTTTTAGTGATTTATACAATAGATTAGACAAAGAAGGTGAAAGATGTATAAGTTAGCCAACCAAAGAGATAGGAGAAGTAAAGACCTAGTTTAAGTGAGATATTAAGGATGAAAATAATAATAGTGTTTTCTTAAAAAGGATATTGAAAATAGGTGGATGAGATATTTTGTTAAACTTTTTAATAAAGGATCTGAAAGTACGATTGATTTTAGCAACCTTAATACCCTAAATAAAAATAGAGAATTTTATTTTTATCGTCGTGTTAAATCTGAAGTTAGAGAAGCTTTAAAGAAAATGAAATGAAAAAACAAGAGGACCGATAATATTCCAATAAGTGTGGAAATGTTTAGAGATCAAGGAATTTCTTTACAATATTTTAATGTTATTTTAAAGACTAAAAAGATGTTAGATGAGTGGAGAAAGAGTTTGTTATATATTTAAGAATAAAGGTGATGCAGAGTGTGTAAATTATAGAGGAATTAAGTTAATTTGTCATACATTAAAATTATGGGAGAGAGTAATCAAGCATAACATGTGATACAAAATTTTCTCATAATCAATTTGGTTTCATGCCGTAGATCTACTATGGATGCTATACATTTGTTAAGAGGTTTGATGGAGAAGTATAGAGAAAGTAAGGAGGATCTACATATGATATTTATTGATTTAGAGAAAGCTTATGATAAAGTTTCAAGGGATGTTGTTTGGAGAGTTCTAGAACTGAAAGGAATTACTATTGGTTATATTCAAGTCATTAAGGATATGTATACTAGAGCTGTTACTTGTGTCCAAACACAAGGAGGATTGATAAAATATTTTCCTATTTCAATTGGATTACATCAAGGATCAACTTTAAGCCCATATCTTTTACTTTTAGTTATGGATGTTCTTACTTGGGCATTTACAAGAAGATGTACCTCGTATGCTTTTCATGACATTCTTCTTGATAAGAC
Organism: Cymbidium sinense; assembly: GCA_021442155.1. NCBI lineage: Eukaryota > Viridiplantae > Streptophyta > Magnoliopsida > Asparagales > Orchidaceae > Cymbidium > Cymbidium sinense. Next base: position 108,180,502 of record CM038225.1, read on the forward strand.
TAGAGGGAGTCCAAGAGTAAACTTGAATTATGGAGGTCAACTTTAGTCTAAAGGTTTCATTTAAGTAGATCTAAAACCTAATATATGGAGTGTAATTTTAGTCTATGAAGTGTAATTTTAGTTGTAGAAGTTCTAGTGGTAGTGTGTGGTGACATTAGGTGAACAAGACATTAATAAGAGTGGCGATTAAGATATTTAGGCTCTATTATTCAAAATGATGGTGAAATAGATGGAGATGATATTAGTAGAATTCAAGTTGGATGGCTGAAGTGGAGGAATGCATCTAGTCTATTTTGTAATAGAAAAGTTTCACTTAAACTTAAGGGAAAATTTTATAAGATGGTAAGACCGCAATGACTTATGTGCGAATGTTGGCCAATAAAAGAAAGCATAAGACTAAGTTAAGTGTTCTGAGATGAGGATGCTTAGGTGGATGAGTGGCTTTACTCTTAGAGATAAAAAAATGAGTATGTATGTTGGAAAAAGTTGGAGTAGCTCGGTGGATAAGATTAGAGAGATCTTAGATGGTTTGGCCACATAAAAGGTCAGATGACCATTAGGAGAATAGATGCATTAGATTTTATATTAAGAAAGGTAGAGGTAGACCAAAAAGACTTTGGTTAAGGATTATAAAAATGACCTTAGTATACTTGAATTAAATGAGAATTTGACACATAATAGGTCACAATTGAGACAAATGATTCATGTAGCCGACCCCACTTAGTGGGATAAAGGCTTGTTGTTGTTGTTGTATAACTTGATAATTGTCTAAGAGCTGATCCTTACATAAGGGGTTAAATTAGACTTGGTCTACAAGCCAATAACTATCCAACTATTGGGCATCTACATACTAGAGTAGAGTGGGCATGGTTCATATTTTTAATTGACAAAATAATGATTATAAATGCTAAGCCCATAAAAATATTTTATTATGCATTTATATAAGGATTTTAAGGCCTTTTATAATGAAATGGCATTAAAAAAGTAAACTTTGTGGGTTTGCTATGATTGGATCAGAAGTTCCAATTTTCAGGATCATTTCTCTACAAACAAATGATCGAGTTGACATGACCTATGCTTCACCAATTATCACTATGATAAAATCAATGCCTCTTGTTTTTTAAGTGAACTATCATTTATTCATTTGCAAATTGGGAATCAAGAAGTCATCTTTAAGTCTCATTAAAATATTTTGTAATGAATTTGCATATGGCCTTCTAGGCTTTTTCTTACAAAAAATCATTTATAAAGTTAACATTTTTAGGTTGCACTATATTTTGGACTATATCCACAATATGGTGGGTTTAGTTATTAGAATATTAAAATTGGAGGGGATCATATTATGAAATGCCTTCTCCAGGAAAAACACATTATGAGTTCTTCTCTTTATGGCGGATAAAATTACAAATAAAATCATAATTAGATGACATTTAATTTAAGTACATTCATCCAACAAAATTATGTATAAAAATAGAATAAATGCTTTGGCAATAACCTATCACTTCACACTTAGAGAAGTCATTTATCCATTCTCCACACTAATTTATTATGGATGATAAATTTAAGTTTGATGAAAACCCATAAAAAGTCAATATCTTAATGACTTTGTGGTTGGCTTCAATAAGACGATATTATTATATTATGGTTATAACTTAAGCCTAAAATTTTACCAATGATTAAGTTTATGAATTGTGAGCTGTAAGAAGCATTTGATAGGATATGAAACTATATATTAACTAATGTTGGCTTAAAAACTTGCACCCTAGGTCTATATCAACTCTCCTTGGATAGTGCAAGCTATGATTGTTGACAAGGATTTTTTAGTCATTTAAGTCTACTATTATGGCTAATTAAGTAGACTAAAGTCCATGGCCACGTAGGATGATGAGCCATGAGATTTTGATTGAATTTATCATCATTGCCCCTCTATTTGCATTGAGCTGATAAAAATATCTACCTCCTCCATTCTAAATTGTAGTTATTAAAGGATTGTAGAGCCTGTAGACTAGTCTTAATCATAAGTTCTCTTTTACAATTGTGAGGGATAATTATTTATAGAGCCATCACTTTTGAGAAATTTTGAACCCAAACGAGAAGTCCTCTCGAGCGGGCAAAATCTCTGAATATTGCCTTAATTAAACATCTTACTTGTTTCTTTGAAAATTATCTAGGATGCCAATTTAGATATAGTCAAAAAGGGTTGGATGGAGATTTGCAGAGTCCACAATTTGCCACCTGCACTATAAAGCGTTTGCTACAACCTTACGCTTGATCGCCTTTGTTGCTCTCAACAAACTTTTATTGCTTATTGGTCTTCTTATTCTTTGCAACAACCTCATTTGTTGTGATAGCTGTTGGCAATTAGTGGCTCTCCAACTGAGGCACTGAAAAAATTTACTTAAGCTACCAGATATCTTTAGCCATTGACATCTTTCGGTCTTCTCTCTAGAGATGAAGCCTACGCTGGTAGCTCTCTCATACTGAGCCTTTGCACTCCCAGCTTGATTGTTTTCAGGACATGAGTAGACTTAATAGAGCTAAGAGAATTTTTATTATTTTTATCTATGATGCATAGACAAGGATACTGGGACACACATAAGATACAACATAGACACAAAACATTTTCATTATTAAAAATATGAGACACGAACACACTTTAGAAATGTCATTATAATAATAATTAAATTAATATATATAAATTAAATAAATAAAATATTAAAAATAATATAAAAGATAAGTCATTTAATCATAAAAATTAAATTAGTTATGTAAGTAACATAATATATATATATATATATATATATATGTATAATCTAATTTATTTTATTATACTTAAATAATTTTAATAAATGAAATTTTAATTCTAAATTTATAAATTTAATTAGATTTTTTATTAATTTTAATTATTTATAAGAAAAATAAGATCTTATTACTTCCTCTTTCTTGTAAAAATCCCATTCTTCAAATTCTCAAACCCTCTATGACAACTTAAAATATAACAATTTATATTCAAATTTTTTATTTAACATTAATTCAATTATTTAGAACAGGTGTACCTCTTTTAATTTTTAATATTTCTTTAATTGGGCATGCCTCTGCTGTATCTGACATGTGTCAGAAGCATGTTAGACTCATGTGTATGTTCGACATGTGTTGGATATTACATACCTTTTTTTTTAGAAGTATCCGTGCATCATAGGATTTTATAAATCTCAGATGACAGTAGACTTAACAAGAAATATTATGTAACAGATTTGCTAATAATTAGGAAATAAATAAGCTGAAATTTAGGTGGCTGTTTTTTAGAGAAAAATGAAAAAAAATCATAAACGAAAAAGAAATTACAGATCATATAATGGAATCTGAGTTGACTTGATCCAAAAATTCAGGGATTTGTGGAAAGATCTTAAATTAAGAAAATTAGGCTCTGCCCATCAACTTAGCATTTTTTTTTAAGGAGGATAATGTAGCCTTCATTCAAGCGGTCGGAGATAATTGATTTCAAAAGCTAGCATTTATTGCTGCTTATACTTTGATGGATTGGTATTAATAACCGAAAGTCAAAAAAAAAAAAAAATAAGAAAAGAGAAAATTTCAACCGTGACGGTTAGTGGATTGGGAAAAAAGTCCGAGGAGGAGTTTCGAATCAAATAGAACTCCCAAAACACAGAGAGAAACGAGAAAGGGAGAAAGAGAAGAAGGAAAGCGTCGTGAACCTTAGCGTCGGACGATAGAAGGAGAAGAAGGAGATTCGCCTTCGTGTGTGTCGGCCGAAGGAAGGAGGGCGGTGTGTGCCTGCCAGTGAGGCTCCACTGCCGTCGACATTGAATACCGGGCTTTCGTCGACAATAGAGAGGAGGAAGAAGCCGTGTTCTGACGGGATCAGAAGGAAAGGAGAGCCCGTGTAATGCGTGACTTAGGGCAAACCGAGAGGATAAAAGGTGAGTAAATAATTAAATTATATAATTATATGTTTAATTGAAATTTGATGTTAATGTTATTATCTCAAGTTTTAACTTGGGTTTATAATTTTGATTTAGGGTTTATAGATTTGAAAAAATATAATTTAGAATATGTAGGATGAATCAAAGTTAAGTAATTAAGTATTAAACCCTTACATGAAATATAATTGAAAATTTAATAAAACCTTAAACCTATGTTAAGTTATATTATTGTTAATTAATTTAAAATCATTTGAAGGGAAATGATAAACATTAAAAGAAAATAAAATTTATCTATAACACGTTAATTATTTTAGAATTATTTAAGGGGTATGATTAGTAGTATATGTTTAGATGATATAATGATGAAAAAGCGGCTATGTAAATAGTAGTATATGTTTTGATGATAAACAATAAATGCAATATATTAAGTCACTTTAATACTTTATTTTATATTAAAAAAAATAATAGGATTAATAGATTTAGATGTGTATATGACAAATTAACATATATTTATATTAAATAAATTAAAGGTTAATTTAACTTAATTTAGAAAATGATGAATATTGATGAATGTGAGTGTCGATTAATAGAAATTTATATGTAAGATCGTATAAATAAAATAAAATAAAATACGTTGCTTTTAATTGCAATATATTTCATTTTATAAAATTTCAATTAAGAAAAGCGTTAAAGGAAAGGAGATTGAGAGGAAAACCAGTTAATGTGGGTAATTATGTTATATTTATGGTAAAAATATCTTTAATTTCTGTGATGAAATGCATGTTAATGATTATGATTTTTTTGTATTGCAGTTGTGATGATTTTATTTTCTTGATAAATTGTGATGTAGTTTATTGTTTTCTTCATGTTGGATAATAACCGAGAATCTTAGATCATATTACACTTGTTTTATAAAGTTAATTGATTCTTGTTAGTTATGAATTATGTGTATAATTATATATCTTTATGAATGTGTATGTTGAAAGTGAAGTTCACCATCATATGCTTGGGGGACCTTGATATCTGCAAAATGACGAAAAAGGGCCAATGAAATTGACAAATGATAATGATAATGACTACTTGTCCTTTGGATGAGTATTGGTAAAGGTTTAGACGGTGACTCCAAGGCGAATGATAAATGTAAAAGTAAAAGTTCATAAAAAATGTTTATGTATACCTACCTCACATATGTTTGATTGTTTGAGCAAGTTTCTTTTATATATATGTGATAATAAAAAAACTGACATGCATATTAGTTCCACCTTCTTGTTTATTATAGTGTAACAATTCGAATTATATATTCATTGTTAGTTGCTTAAATTCTTTCGGAAACCATCCTAAATGGTGATAGAAGGAAAAAAGTATTTATCGTAGTAGAGGGACTTGGAGATAGGTAATTATGTTAATTATGTTGAGTTATGTTTAAAGTGTATTTCTCGTGAACTTTGTTAGTATATATATGTGAACAAATTGTTAAATCATTTGTAGATTGTAGTGGCTCTTGTAAGATTGGAGATTTTATTAAAAATTTGAGATGTTATGTAAGTTTTTTTTCTCCCGTCGTGCATTCGCTTGGTATTCCAAGCTCCCGGGTCGGGTCGTGATAGTTATAGCCTTATAAGTGAGGTTGAGTCAAATGTTTAGTTTGAAATGATAAACCTAGGGTTTAATTTCCATGGTTATTTCAGTTCATTCTTGTCCTAGAATCTATAAATTATTATTTATAGTATTATGTTTTTTGCTGAATAACGCAAGGATGCAAGTAATTTGTGCCATTGTCGTTTTCCTTCTGCATTTTATATCATGTTGTACTAATTTTCACATGTTTAACCTTTGTTTTTCTGAATATTTATGCAGGATTTCTTTACATTGATTTTATTCCTGAAATACACGTAGAAGATTTAAAAGAGATTCTTTCCCAACATAGAGATCATATGGCTGTGAGTTTTCTTCTTGCAGTGAAACTTGTCCGTTGTTTGAACAGGATGTCCAAGGTTAAAGTTGTATTATGTGCTTACAAACAATCTAAACAAATGTGAATTTAAATTTTTTTTTTAATTTAAAATAGAATCAGAGATAAAAAAGGTTACAGAATTTAGAGTGAGATCTGATTAATTAGTTAGTTATATTATAACTTTTCATAGACTGTTGATTATAACTTTTGATTGTTTTGATCTTTAAAATGGAAATTGTCTAAAATACCAAAAATATGCTTGTTTTTTGCAATTCTATTCAATATAACTAATTTAGAACGTACTGTGTTATACTCTGTTTTAAAGAGAAGCAAGATACTTGATCAGCCAGCAATGCAAAGAGCAGATTTTGAGGTATGGAAATATTATATGTCAAGGGTGGAAGAAGATTAAATGAACCAGAATACAATTTAGTTTGATTGGTTTACTTTGAGATATTATTAAATAACAAAATTGAAGACTTGAACTGATCTCTCTCCCTCTTTTTTTTTCTCTCACATTATCTATATCTATCTATATATATATATATATATATATAGTGTGTGTGTGTGTGTGTGTGTATTGTATATTTATATATGAAGCATCTATATATGCATCTATGGGTTTGTATCTATCCGTTGAGCCTGGAACCTTCTGATCTGAAGCCACAGAGACAATGCCCTCTGCATTTTAATTAACTGCATGATCCGATAACTGTGTAAATTTTGCTACAGTCTAACTTCTGGTGTCTTCTCATATTGTTAAAGCCGGCCTTGCCCTTTTGTTATGCTGTTGGAATTGAGCGAAGGATCCTAAAAGACAATAGAGGTGGTCTGAGATTAGAGATTCAATGTAATCTTAGCTTGTAGCTTATTTCAACAATCCTGCTTTGGAGGGGGGACTGGTGGGCTGTTGTTAGGATGTGTGGAGTTTAATTTTCTCAATCAGATTCCCCTTGAATTTGTTAAGTTAGTATCTTCTGCATTTTTAAATGTGATTGCTTTATTGTTTTAGCATGGGTTTATTATGAGATCTTGCCAGATCATGCATGTTGTTTGTCGTGTTGGACTTTCTGTATTTGGTCATTCTCCATCTATATTTAGACTTGTGGGGATGGGCTTGTGGATACATTGGGATGAGCACTACAAACCAAAAGCTGTAGGTCGCTCCAACAGTAAAGGTCAGGTGAGGCACGATCTCTGTGACTGGGAGAAGCCAAACAGGATTCCTTCAGCATCAACAAGTAGGGCTTCTTGTGCTTCAGTGACATTATCAAAGGAGATGAGGTATCACGGCTGCAACAGTTGTTTATAGAGGTGGCTAGCAAGTGTAACTAACCTAGAGCTGATTATGAGTGAACCTTAAGGGATGGCAGGTGTCACTTGTAAAAGGATACAATGGCCACCATGATTTCAATAAGAAGTGTCATGAATTTTGATGAGTTGAATTTTCAATAACAACTAGTGTCAAGGAGGCTCATGCTTGGTGTTGATTCCTAGTGGCTCCGCTAGTTGTTGGCCTTTACAGATTTGTTTGTTAGTGTCAATCATCAATAAAGGACATGTGTACAACATTTGTGGACTTATGTAATTGCAAGTGAAGGTGTGGTTATGGTGTTGGCAAGAGAACAAGCAATTAAGATTGAGTTAGATGAAAAAAGGTGAGAGAGGGAATTACTAGTGCAACAGATTAAGAGAAAATATTTGGGTTAGCAAATAGTGTTTTTATTGCAATTGTCTTTGATATTATTGGAAATAACATCTCTTCTCTGCGCGGCTGTAGATGTAGACTGATCCCACCAACTTTTTTGTAAATTCGCATATTATTATTCTAGTTTGTTTCTTTGCAAGTTGTCTTTTTATCCATTGCTTCAATCTTTAGTTATTATTACTCAGACATTAATTTTTATCCAATACTAATATTAGAGTTTTGTTAAGAAAACTTTTAGATTCAAGCGTGAATGATAAGAGGATTAAGATCAATATATTCAATGGCTAAAACTATTGGTTCTAGAAGTTACAAATAGAAGATTATCTCTATCATAAAAAGGCCCATCAATTGCTACAAGGAGTGAGTGAAAGTTGTTGGACAAACAAGCGCTTAGGGTTATTCTGTTGCCCTTGACCATGATTGTTACCTTCAGCATGCTTAAGGAGACAACTGCAAGTGTCTTGAAGGCTCTCTCTACAATGCATAAGAAGCCATTTGTTGTTATCAATGTACACATAATGTGCAAGTTTTTAATCTCAGGATATTCAAAGGAGCTTCAGTCACCAAGTACATTAATGAGATCATGAAGTCTGTGGACATCCAGTTCAACAATGAAATCCATGTCTTGTGTTTTGTGTCGTTGTTACTCAAAGTTGTGAGCCATCTTATGGATCAACCTCTATGAAACTCAACAGTATTAATCTCATCCACAGTAATGACACAAAAAAGATCAAGTTACATCATCTTATATCTTAAATGTCAACCGTAATAACTTACCATGAAGCCAAAACAATAATCAAGGTTGAGACAGATTTAAATCTCAACAGAAGAGTCAATTTAAAGTTTATAATGGTGCATACTTCGAATGTCGCTTGATTGTCCTCATGAAAGGGATTGTCCAGGGAGCAGAGTAGACAGTTCAAAAGGACAGACGAATCTATGAATATTGCATGTGATGATATTTATGATGCACTAGTCCTTAGTGCGCATAGCCTCTTGGATCTTCGTTTCACTCCATTTTGAGAGCTTATGGTAAATTCTACTGATTCTGTAGGAGATTCTGATCTTCTGGGTTTTCATCTTTTTAATGGCCAACTTCCTTAATTTTTTTCTTTTCAACATTTATATTTAGAACCCTTTGGGGTAGGCTTAGGGATACCAAGATAGGAGTAGTGCAAACCAAGGTTATAGGGTGTTGCTCTTGTAAAGGAAAATTGTATGTGTGGGGGACCAATATCTGCGACTGGGAGGAGATGCCTAGCAACCTTTCTTCATCAAACGCAAGGGAGAGGATTTCCCTTAATTTACCTTTCTCCTATGTTTTTAGAAGCTAGGGACGTAGGCCGCTCAAGATTTTATCATTAAATGTCCCTATGGCCTAGTCGTAGCATAACTCAGGATCTTCCCCTTTTACAAAATATAGTAATAACAAAAAGAAAAATATCCAGTTGATTGACCATCTCAGGGAAAAAATACTTAAATAATCACAAATTTAAATAAATAAAATTGCTAAAATTTTAAATTTTATTTGATCCTGGCTAGAATGCAACTTATATTTAAATAACTATTTTGCATGGGAATCCATTGTTCATGTTATGTATTTGTTGTAATTATCTCTAAGATATCCTCGGGTGATTATTTATTTCAAGCACGTCAGATTTATGTAATTGAAACTAGTGGTAGGGTTTTATCTTCAACGCACATTGATCATGCTTCTTTGTGTTATATAGTACAACATTCAGTAATGGCTTTTCAGGACCATTGCAGAAGCAGAAGCTGAGCAATTCATTTCCGTCTGAGTTTGGCTTGGTGAAAAGATTTTGGAGATATCTGCTAGACCGTGAGGTCATACATCCGGATATAGCATTAGTTATCAATCTTCCCTTCAATGTTTAAAAATATGTATTAACTACATTTATATAACTTCTCAGGGCTTAGATGGTGATCAGCCGTGGGCTAGCATAGCAAATAAAAGTTTATATTCAATAGCACTTTTGCTGAAGCAGTGCTCATTCAAAGTGATCGGAAAGGTTTGATTTGATTCTGTTTTTTTAATGTAATTGAATAATAATGTATGAACATCTAGCATGGATTGCAACCTTTTCCTGCTCTTTCTACTAACATGAGAAATGACCTATTCTTTAAAACTCTTCGAAGGGTCAATTTAAAGAGGAATTTGTTACTTCTGGAGGAGTTCCACTCTCAGAGGTTGGAATCTTTAAATCGCTTTTTTTTTTGCAAAATAAATTTCTTTTATTGTGTGTTTGACAGAGTGTATTTCCTTCGTTTTGATGAAGATCACTCTTAACAATATGGAAAGTAGGATACAGAGGAACCTATTTTTTGCAGGAGAGGTGATTATTTGATAATTAAATGGCCTTTTAGAAATAATTTACATAAGCGTCTTTTTAAAATGCTTCTTTGAAAATGATATAAGTTAAGTGCAGGTTTTAAATGTTGATGGAATTACTGGTGGTTTCAACTTTCAGGTAGTGATCACCATGAACTCTTCTTCTCTACTTTTTTATTGAAATGATTGAAAGCTTGAAAAGGAACCTGATTAATTCTGAAATTTATTGTTAAAAAAAATTTGCTTTTCCCACTTGTTCCAGTCCTTATAAGCTCGACAGTGGTTTAGGTATTTGTTAGGGATATGTAATGAGTTATTTAGGTTAATAAATGTAGTAGGGAGTTGATATATGAGTCTTTGTGAGTCATTTAGTTCATACGTAGTTTATGAGTATTAAGTGTATTATAAGTAGCTAAATGAGTCATAGGATGTCTCGTATTTTTATATGCATCTCCTCTTGGAGAACAATAGGACATGAATGAAATGATCTAAAGCCTGTTTGTTTCAATACTCTTCTCTTTCTCGTCAACCAACCTTTTTTTGAAATTTTTTAGTGAGATCAAATAAGCTGCTTATCCTTATCCTCTGAGCCATAACAATTAGTCTTTGACAAACCACACCTCTTGTCTCCATCGCTTGACTTTCCCATGTTGACCTCCATGCATGCGCTATAAAAAGTCATCTGACTGCAAATTGGAGTTGAAATGCACTCAACGGCGTTAAAAATCAGTCGAAATGACCTCCGATCGACGAACGGACTTCGCCATCGAGTTCAGAACGTCGAAATTGATTAAAATATACATATTGCATAATTCGGCGGTCAACCGATAAAGAAGGAAATTAGACGCCTTCGCTAGCGGTCGTGAAGTTGCGACAATACTCGACGACCTCCGTTTAAATTGATCGCGTGTTAGTGTCGAAACGCCAAACCTATCAATGATCGATTTGGGCGGTTTGCCGAATATCGACGTCGAAGCGGGCGCACAAATTTGAATTGAAATTAACCCCGATTCGACATCGACTTGAGCCAAACTGTCGATAGCAAAACGGACTGCGTTGTTGCGTCCGGAACATCAGAGTAGTCTAAAATCAACATATATAATGCATCTGACTAACAATAGTCTACAATAAATTAGATGTCTATCCAACGCAAGTAAAATACTTGATTAAATAAGAAATACATTGTGTTATAAAACATTCAAAAGATTTAAAGTTGTATATGAATAAAACATACAATTTACGCCCGATTTATTCATATCGAGCAATAAAGACGCAAATTTAATTGAAATTGACTTTCGACTTAAACTCAAACATGCATTGTAAACATCGATTAAAATCAAATATAATGCCTAACATAGTCTATAAATTAACATGCAAGTAAAATGATTAAATAAGAAATACTTGTGTTATAAAAATTAAGATTTAAAGTTGTATATGAATAAAACATACAATTTACGTTAGATTCCTATCATGAAACAAAGGTGTTAATTAAAAATTAAATATATAAATTATGATTAAAACTCAATTATACCTTAAAATTACGCAGTATAAAAATAACGCATAATGATGCTAAATCGATCATCATGATTAATTATGAGTTAACAAATCAAAAAATCTAATAATGTTATTATAATATTTTGTTATTAAAATATCGATAATTACTTATATACGATTGATCTATTATTAAATTAATAGAGTCTAGAAATAATAAACTAAAAGTTAAGCTTATATATCATGATGGTTGTGTTGAGTTGAATGAAGATTTTCAATATCTTAAATATTTCAAATTAATATAAGTTAAATATCAATCCAGATGAGAATTATGATGAATTTTTAAGCTCAAAATCACTAAATGAAATCATCAAGTTAAAAAAAATTAAAGCTAAAAATTCAACTCATTTTCCAATTGTTTGTCGGAAGTGATAAACTAAGAAAACTTTAGCTCCAAGCGCCAAATCAAGTATATTTCTATATTTTCTCAATTAATCGCAGAAAGGCGTGGTAGTGTTCGATTGGTACGGCCATCCACGTATGATGTAGTTCACCAGTCCTGATCGGGTGGTTCGCCAAACAACACCATTATATTACGGTGTATTAGCCCCTCAGATATATTTCTGCGCTTTGAGTTGTGAATTATAGTACTTGATAGCAACCGCTTCTCTGTTAGTTAAAGTAGATTTAAAGTCTCCTTATACAAACACCACCCCTGATGTCTCCTCGATGATGCAACACATGGCACAAAGATCCTTGGTCAGGTTGATTACTGCTCAGTTGTAAGTAGGCCAGGGATCACTACCGAGATGCCGGAACCAGATCTTGATGACGCGTTATCGTTCCCCCAATTATTCGCTTTAAGCTAATAATGATGAATTTCAGAAATTATAAATCCTAAATTTTAAACTCCACATGTTGCTACTATATGCTCACATTTAGCGATCTAATAAAGCTAATAAGTTCTCTCCCATTGAGAGGGTAATTAACTATATAGGTCTTTGCCATAGAAACTTGGAATCAGATCTAAAGTCCTCGCAAAATGAGGACAAAATCTCTGGGTAGTGTCTTATCTACTAGTCCATCTGCCTTCTGAAAATTACACCAACACTTTAAATTACTCTCTTAATCGAGAGGTCATGGAATTTTGCTGATTTCTGTGACTTCATTTGGAGCAGTTTACTTTCCATCTTTACTAGTGAATCAAAGTTATGATAGCGTGAGTATAGTAAAATGAAAACATAAAGTTATTTATAAAGTTAAATTGATTGAAACTCAAAATTATTTTTATAATGAATATAATTCTGAAATTTTAAAAATATTTTTTATGCATAACTTGTTTTTATATTTTATGCATGTTTGTTTTGTTATATCTCTGCATAATGAAAGTGTGGGATGATATATCAATTACGGATTACTAATTTTCATCTTCCATTTCGCAAATGGATCTTCAGAACACACCCTTCACTGTGCAGCTGGGCAGCGGAGCTAACATCCATCTAACTAATGCTATCATCAACACCGGGGACGCTGGAGCTACTATACAATTTGATAGCATAGATTTCCTCGCGATCTCTGCTCAAACTAATGTTAAGCCTGCACGAGACAATCATGCACAACTTGCACATCAACTGTAGCAAATCTACTAAAACTCGCTTATTACTGGAGGTTCCTTGAAAGAAAGCCTCTATATTTGAAAGGTTGGGACATACTGAAGCTCCAGCCATGAAGAGAACTATCACTGGACAAAAAGTTTCAGTCGTGTATGTAAACGCGACCACTTTGCCGACCTTGCCTTTTGCGCAAGGCCAACATGATGCTGAAGCCTCCTCATCTGAGGAAAGGCACCGTAAGACGAGGAGAAGAAGGAATCGAGTTGTGAGCCCATTAGCTCTCACGGCCTCCTCACAAAAATGGAACCAAAAGCGAGTATTCTCACTCATAACAAGTTTAAAAATCTCAAGTGGGTGAAAAGGAACAACTCTACTGGTGATATTAAACAATCATTCTGGGAGCAATGGTACCAAGTTCCAACTCCATAAAGGAGGCATCTTGAGATTCTATCCTCTAGAGTGCACAAGGTGTTGAAAGTTGTAAAAGAACAAAGCCTTATGAAGAAGAGATATCAAAGGTCAATTACTAGAGAGGCTAATAATGCTCCATTGCAAAAGCTACCACCAAAGGTAGTAAGAACTCAGGAGCGTTACAAACAAGCCCTACGCGGTGAATATCGGGGCGTGACACCTGAACCACGCGTTTGGGAATCCGCTATCAAAAGGTCCCGAAGGGAAAACAAGTCTGGAGGCAGAAGCCTCAAGAAAAAGCGGTCATAGAAAGGCAAAAAGGCGTGACATCCGGTTTGCATATCCAAGATCCTGATGTGAGCTGCAGAATGAGTTCCTAAAAGAATGTTATAATTAATGAGGCTGTGGTGGTGACACCACAAGAATCCTCCAGGGAATCTCATCACAAACCTAAACAAACTTTGCTTGATTTTGATAGTAGCCCTCCGATCGAGGAGATGTTCGTCCCACATTTTGAGCCTGAAATCGATAGGCATCGAGATAAGACCAAGAAGAAGAGGAAGATGAAGAAGATATTATGGGGGTAGATATGGTGTATATGATACAACACATCGGAGAGAACTATGGTGTACAACATCGATCTAGGCGTCATGGCGCTGCACCTCCTATCCACATCGAAGAATCAGCACAAGGTCAAACGGAAGCAAACCCTTATAGTTCCTCCTCAAGTGATGAGCAAGAAGAGGAACACGAAGAAGAAGATAATAACGCTATTCGCTGACACTGCTACGCTTGCTCAAGTGCAAAGGCAAATGCAGCGGCAGGTGAAAGCGAAGGATAAAGAGATCTCTCAGCTGAATTCAAAGATGAATCAGATGATGACGCAGATGAATCTCATGATGCAGAGGAATGCTGCCGATGCCCACCGTTCTTCTAGCCAATCATCAGACAATCAATATTGTGCCCATCAATCCACCAGTTGAGCAAGCGCCGCAAACCTCTGGAGCACAAAGTGCTCACGATGGTAGCAAGTTCCCATCAATTTTCTTTTTGCTGTACTAATGCTTGATTGTTGCTAGATCTGTTGTCCCATTGCATCTATCATCACTTGTAATTTCACTATCTTGCTACGCTCGCAGTTACCTCACTTTCAATCTGCAAAATGTTCTCTTATTTATGAATTCCCTTATTGCAGTATACTCCTAATGTAGTCAATAGGAGGATGTCGCAAAGCTGCTTGAAAAAAACATTCCTGAAAGAAAATAGCTGCTAATATGGATATAGCAATTGAGGCACCGACATGCCATGACTAAGTTGGTATGCTTGCTGAGTTTTGGGAGATTATATGTGACATCAAATGGAGACTAACTAGCTCAAATTTAAATTTGAACAAACATTGATTCTTGCACCCCAGCTTATTGAAGATAATCCCCCACAACTTTGTTGCATAATAAAATTCAATCTAAAAATGAATTTTAGTTCATCAATGAATGGAAGGAGCTTTTGATGCATTTGGATCTGTAAAAAATGGAAAGCACGTTTTCTAGCTCCATTTGTGATTCAATTAGACATCAATGCATCTTTCCTACTTTAAATCAGCAATCCAAACATCAACCCCTGATCAGCCAATATAAGTTGCTCCCTTACAATTCATGTATTTGAGAATCCTAGCATGCCCAAGATATTCCTTGCTGTAGTTACAGGACACAAAATATTGAGTGTACGAATGATTGCTGCTTCCCTTTCCAGTAAAGGATCATTGTCTGCAAGTGTGTCTCAATGGTAGCTCTCCTGCAAATCCACCATATGACTTGAAGATCCTGCATGACCTTTTGGCATGGATTTATACTTTTTTTTATTGTGCGATTTGACCTTGAAGGCAATATCCATTTTGAAGGAATGGGTAAAGTTAGGCATATTTAATGAGTTATATGGGCTAATAAATGTGACATGTAGCTTAATAATCTTTATGAGTGATTTAGTTCAAGTAGTTTATGAGTATTATTATAGGTGGTTAAATGAGTGATATATGCAAAGATACATATAGTAAGGCTTGAATGATATCCATAAAGCCTCTTTGTTGTGAATCGCTGGTCTTTCTCTTTAACTATCCATTTTTGGAGTTTTTCAGCGAAGACTTGAATAAGCTATTTATCTTCATTCTCCCTGTCGTAACAAATGAAGTTTTGGGTAGATCTATAATGCACATGATCATTTCAATTATGAAGTACTAACATTTACTCTATAATGCTCCACCATCGTCCTTATAGTATTATGTTTGAGGCTACAATATATGCACTTTAAACTTCATGTTTATGCTTTATAAACTCGCCTAATCCTACCAATTTCCCTGAAGATGTCTGCTATTTAGAATCTTCATTTTAGTCTTAGTCTATTGAAAAAATGATGTTCGTGTTGACCTCCACACATGATCCACAAGTCGGATTGGATTTATGGAGCAAATTTGACAGGCTTCGGATGCAATATCGCACAAATTAGAGCTGAAATGTATTGAACATCACCGAAATTAGTTGAAACGATCTCTGATCGACGAACGGACTTACGCTCGTTGAGCATCAAATTGATCAATATATATATATTGCATAATTCGGTCGGCCGTCGATAAAATCGGCGTCCGCATTATCTGCGGAGTTGGGAGGCTGCAACAATACTCAAATGACCTCCGTTCGCGAAATTGATTGTGTCTTTGGTTTCAAAACGTCGAAACCTTTCAAATGAGACTGTTTATGCTCAATTCGGACGAAGTCTGCGAATGTCGGCGGTGAGCGCGGCAACGTAATTTGAATTGAAATTCGATTGTAGACTGACCCGGCAAACTCGATCGCATCGTCATTGCATCAAACATCGAATAACCTTTAATTGACATCTAATATGTCTATGTGGTGATACAATTACGAAAAGTTAAAATTAAAGTTTATTTAATATAAAAAAAGGGCAAGCATATATATATATATATATATATATATATATAGTTTCATCTAACCCTAGGGCAGAACTATCATAATCCAGCTCTCATTTATCAGCCGTCACTCCCCCTCTAGTTTTGGCACCGAGCTCGGCCACACAGGATAGAAACCTCCCTCTCGTTCGTTACCCATTCTCCACCGAGCATCAGGCCATATGAGCGAACTCCCATTCTTCCTCCCTGCTCCTAGCCGAACGCACGAGCTCCCTTCCTGTTCTCCAACCGTCTGAACGAACCCCTCGATCCCGTCCGTCTTCGTTTCTCGCAGAGATCGCACGCAGGCCTGCGACCCAACCCAACGAGCTCCACGCACAGCAGGTGAAACTGTCTCCTCTGGTTTTGTCGCTCTCTCAGCTACCCGAGCTGCTCACCTTCCGTCTGAAAGCACCTTCACTCCTAGGGAAGTAGGTGGGCTTCAGCTGCATCAACGATGTGGCGATGTGGTTGAGCTGGTGAAACCACGACTGTGTCATTCCTTCAGCTACAATGCTCACTCCTTTCACCTAGCTCTGCTGAAATTATGATGGCGGAGGATTCCGAGAATAGGTTGAAGAAGATCATGGACAAGCTCCATTATGCACCCAGATTGAGGCTCTCCCATCTTAGCCGGCTGGAAGGTGGTGATGTGATTGCCAGAAAGGGTTCAGTGGAGCGGGCTCTGGCACCGCGAGGGCCAGTGGAGAAGTCGGCTCCATTCAAACTATAGGATCGGAGGGATCTGATTAGGAGGTTGACAACTTTCAAGGCCATGATTTGGTTCAGGAAACCTAAGGTTATTTGTCCCTTAAACTATGCAAGGAGAGGTTGGATCAATGGAGAGGTTGGATCAATGTTGAAATGGATGCCATAGTCTATGAGGCATGTGGAGCGCGACTTCTCTTTCTACCCTACTTCGTGGGCTTTCCAACAAGTTGAAAAGGCTGCTGCATATTTTAGCTTAAAACTGGATAATGGACATAAGCTGTTGTGTCCACGGATTGATAATGCTTGTAATGAATTATTGTCATCTTTTCCACCTTCACCTCCTCAAGTATTGGTAGAGGGATTCAAAGAATGTTTTCATTCTCTTTTACAGTTAACAACACTTCCTGTTATTTCTTCATTGACTGCCAATTGCATTAGTAGCCCTCAGCTTGATCATTTTTTTATCCACACCATTTCATTCATTAACCACCTTGAACAATGGAATTAGGTTAATTGATGATTATAGATGCAAGGATTTATATGATACAACTGAAGGCAGTGATTCCCAAGATTACTACCAGAATAAATCAAGAAGCCATCTTTGGTGATGATTACTAGTATTCAGAGTTGCCTTGTGGTTCTCATTTGTTGAAATTATAAAATAATTTTGCATTTGAGAAAAGAGTTATTTAACATCATTAAATCAGTTTATTGTAAGCTTGGAGGGCAATGCATATTTTTGTTGGAGTAAGTTAAAGGGATGTAAAAAAAAATGATGAATGAAGAATCAACATGCAAAAAAATATGTATGTATATTTTATTTTATATAGATATTGAAGGCCTATCGACGCTTCATAAGCGAGGTGCAAAATTACTCATGTCGCAGACACTACCATACACGCTTCTCATAAGCATAATGGAAGATACTCCTAAGCGCTTATAAAGGGATGAGATCAGTATCGAATTTCATTTTAAATACCTGTGCATATATTAAGTTCTTGTACGTGTTGCTTCAATACAATTATAAATATTTGCTAGACATAAGTAGTTGTGCATGCTGCTTTAACATGACAAAGAAACGGATATCTCTACGCAGTATTGAAGGTCTATGCACGCTTTAAGTGTGGTGGGTTTGGAAGACTCTTAAATCATTAAAACCCCACACGTCTCATAAGCATGGTGGGAAGTTTAATACTCGATGCACACACCTGGATAACATCGAGGTCTAATTCATTCCAAACAGTTATATTGAATACATGCACGCTTTCTTAAGCGGTTGGTTTAGAAGACTCTTAAGGTCACAAGACATTACTTTTTTTTAACCATAGTAGAAGGTTTTAGACTCAGCCTCTACGTATACGACGGAGGTTGCCAAAATTTTATATCAAAATAATTAATGAAAATGAAATAGGTAAAGAATAATATTTGAAGCTTAAATAGTAATAAGATAAATAATTAAACTAAATATAATGACTAAGCTAGACTAGATTGAGCTTACAATCATAATTAACAATAAATACAACAAATTAGATGTATTCAATGTAAGCAAAATACTTTGGATGAATAAGAAATCCATTGCAATGAAATATTCAAGAGTTGAAGTCAATATAAATGAAACATACAAAATACGCCACCAAATTTACAACACAAAATTCAAAGCAGACAGAAGGCATTGATTTTAGTTCTAAATAAACTTCATATGTTTCATAATGTATTTACTAAATTAAACTTGAATATTTTTCAAAATTGATATATATCATATGAATTTAACTTGATATGCATGTATCATAAGAAAACTTCTAATTGAATTCAATTGTTCAAACTCATATCAAATCATGGGTATCAAAATACACTTATTTGAGAGTTTATATTAACATTTGAATTGAATAAATCGATGGCCCGAAAGTACTTGAATGCTTAAACTTAGTGGAGGACGCTACGTTGATTCATTTGAGTCTTGGGGACCGTGGTCCGATTAACAAAACCTAAAAATCTAATAATAATATTATAAGAATTCTGACTCAATAAGATTTCTGAGAAGCTAAATTTATCATATGATAGTATATCTGATCTTCTATTATTAAATTAATAGAGTTGACAGGATTTGAAACAATAAAACATCCTGATAATGGCTGTGTTGAATGAAAATTTCAACCAGAGGGGATACTTTCATTAAAATGTGATTGGAATTTGAAATCAAATTAACTCAAATTAAGTGTCAATCCAAAAGAAAAAATCTGATGAATTTTTAAGTTAAAAATGACTAAATGAATATCATCAATCTTTGAAAAAATTTAGAGCCAAATTCAACCCACATTTCGTAATTATTTATCGGATGTGACAAATTAAGAAAACTCTAGCTCACAAAGGAGTCAAAGTCAAATCAAGTATTCCACTATGTTCACTCTCAATCAATCTAAGCGACTGGGTTCCGATCAGTGGTTTGGCCAGGCTACATATGATGCAGCGAGAAGTCTTCACGGTTGCCGCCAAATGATACTATTATATTACGATCATGACTGTAGCCCGTATGCTCCCTAATGGCTCTGCCTCCTTGAGATGTGAATCATAGGATGTACCTGATAGAGCTAAAAGTTCTTTGTTAATTAAGGTGAACTTAAACTTGTCTCTTTAGACAAACACCACGTCAGGTCTACAAGGTTCCCTTGGATGACGCAACCCATGACTGCTGACAAGGATCCTTCGGTCAGGTTGGGTTGACTACCTCCTCTGATTAAGTAGACTAGGGACCACGACAGTCCGGGATGACGGAACCATGGATCTTGATCGCCATCATTCCTCCAACAATTTGCTTCAAGTAAATGATGATAAATTTCATAAACTTAAATTTCAAAATTTCATATACTGCTACCATACGCTATGCATTTAGTAATTTAACAACTGGCCTTAATCGAAAGTTCTCTCTCAGTAGTGGAAAAGGTAATTAACTATAAGTTGTCTTATAGAACCCAACCAGGATCTAAAGTCCTCATAAAATGAGGGCGAAATCTCTGGGTAGTGTCTTATCTACTATTTCATCTGTATTCTGAAAATTTAACCGACATTTAATCTACTCTCTTAATTGAGAGGTCGGTTATAAATTTTTGAAGCCCACAGTTCGCAACTTTGTTCTTATGCTACGAACCCTTGTAAGAAGGGCATTGTGTGATGGACCTTTATTGGCCTCACAGACAATAGAAACCTTTAGTATTCCTTATCGGATCCTCAAATTTTTGGACCCCTTAAAAGATGGAGCTCTTGGACAAGGAGCCTATCGTTTAGAGCATTCTTGATGTACCAATTTTTTATTATCTTATTTTCTTAAAATGACATTTTTTTTGTTTTTCATTTTGGTTTTCCTCTCTTGAGAGGCTGGTGATAGCTGAACATTGTTTACATAAACTGCCTATCATGCTATTATTCTTTGGCAAAATCTAGCAATTGTGCCTAGGGCATGTTATGTCTAGATGTTATATACTTTTCATATATTATTGATAAAAACATTTTAAGTAGAATGAAGATGTAATTATGATTGACTATTGTTGTTATCTAGTTTTGTTATACTTTGATTTGAAATTAAATTTGGAGACAAAAATAAAAGCATTAGGAATTAATTTTTGAAGTGCAGTTTAAACGAGTCAAAAAGATAGTAGAGTAAACCTTCCCTCTATAAAGAGGATTTCGTTTCTCTTCCCAAATGAATGGAAACAAGAGAGGAATTCTTGTTAAGTAATTTTTTATAATATCCAAACTATGCTTATTTTACTAAAAAAGAAAATTTATTATGTTTTAAATCTTCTCATAGCAATCTTTCTTCTTATTGGTTAATTAGTGATTAAATAAGTTAGATTCAGAATAATTGAATTTTTTTAATCATGTAATTAATTAGTTAATTAATGATTATGATATTCAATTAAGATAATTATTGATTAATTAAATTTTGATTAGGATAGATATGGTTTTATGGGTTTAAGTGGGTTAAATAGACTTTAAATGTTAGTTAAAATGTTATTCTAAACAATATGCAACCAATCAGGTACCCGTTTGAAAAGAAAAAAAAAACAATTTGTAACTAATAACTAGAATGATATTAAGCAAAAAAAAAAAGATTTATATACGTACCACACAATTCTTATTTATTTACATTTCTAATACCTAAATTTTAATATTTATATACATAATATTTAAATCTTCAAAATCATATTAAAAATGTCACTATCACCATCTTATTTAAAAGTGAAATACACTTTTCATACATAGAAACGTATTATACTATGTAAATGCATGAGCGTGAATTTTGTGTGGTAAATTTGTAATTTTTTAAAAGAAAAAACAAATAATAAAACTGAAAATTTGTTTTAATTAGAAATCTTTTAAAGGTATTATTTTGAATCATTTGTTCCTCCAAGGCATATATATGTCAAATTAATTATAAGATTTTTTCCCTTTCTTTCAACTCCCACTTAAAAAGTAAATGCATATTTTTTTTGAAGCTCCCATTAGAATCTATATCCTTTTTTTAAGTTTTATTTTCTCGCTAGTCCAATCCTTTCTTTTCTTCCTCCAACATTTAATCAAAGTGTAAGAGGTGATAATCTTTTTCATATTCAGGCTTGTTACCAGCTATTTGGCCTCTCTTCATTAATCACATTCTAATCATAAATTTTTGAATGAACATGTGGCATCATATGTAACCGCTAATTCTAATTTTCTTTTCAATAATTTCAATCCTTTTAGTTTCCGCATGTCCTTTTCCTACCTAAACATAATTGTTTTCAGATGCTACGTTCCAATACTTCTCATATCCTGATAATGTAAGGGCGCGGGGAGGGTGGTCTTTGTGGTTGCACCTATTTGAAATTCTTTGATTTTTTTTTTTTTGGTGCATTGATCTTCATTTATGTTTTCACTCCTTTTTTTTTTCATTCTGTGTTTGAATTTGATTTCACCTATTTCTCAACAAAAGTAATCAAGTATAGTCATTCCAACATCTTGAAGTTGCAGATAGATCAATTCATGAAGCACGAACTTAGCATCTGTCTATAGTTAATTCAAACTACACTATTAGATCATCTGAAACTCTTGTTCTTCCTCTGACATATTCATAGCTGCTTCTTGTAAAGCTGAATATTCTCTAAGTTTCCCTTTAATGATTTCCAAATGTTATAATGTTCAATCCTGCTTGCATATCTCTGCAGAATGCTTGGACTGGTGGCTACATTGCAGGAACGAGTATAGGTGAACTGGCATCAAGTTATATCCTCTAATTTATTGGTTCTTCCCCTTCTATTTCTAAGAGAATTGTAAGGTTTTCTTACGTTTTCTCCGCCCACTTATTTCATATATTAATCATTATATCATAATGAAGTGGGGCTGTTGTTTATATGCAGTCTTCTGGCATTATCATGGAAGGAAGTTTAATCTGATTATGACTACTGTATTTCTTTATTACGTTCTGCTGCAATTATTCCATCAAATCTTTTCTGTGCAGGGAATATAAGTATAATTAAGCATTCACTCTCCAAAGCAGAACCACAAGTTCGAAGAATGTAAAGAATTTGTAAGTAGATGTGTTAATCTTGTTGTGGTATGAGCAGTGGTAAGAGATTTTATAATATTAGCACCACCCACTAGATGTAAATGAATATTTTTTTGTGTTGTATTTGTTAATCAAAATTAGTATATTATTTTAGATTGGAGTGGAAGAATTGGGAAGAAACCTTTTTAAATTTGATTGATAAATGTCAACCTTTAAACTATTTATGAGTTTCAATATTTTTGTTTTTCTGAAAGATACCGATTTGAATTAATGCTGTTTCATTGAAATCAAAGTGATGGTGATATAGATGGAGATGTTAGTAGTAGAATTCAAGTTGGATGGTTGAAGTGGAGGAACGCAGCGAGCCTGTTGTGTGATAGGAAAGAGCTGCTTGGACTTAAAGGAAAATTTTATAAGATGGTGATGAGACTTACAATGTTTTATGGCGCAGAATGTTGACCAATAAAAAAGAAACATAAAATTATGTGTTGTAGAGATGAAGATGCTCAGGTGGATGAGTGGCTTTACACTTGGAGATAAAATGAGAAACTAGTATATATATGATAAGGTTGGAGTAGCTCTAATAATAGATAAGGTTAGGGTCGCCTTAGATGATTTGGTCACAAAAAGCTAGTTGTCTGTTGACCTAGTTATAAGAGTTGATGTATTAGATTCAACCTTAGGTAGAGGTTGATCTTAAAACATTTGGTTAGAAAGTATAAAAATTAACTTTAATTTATTAGAGGATTAAATGAGAATATAACATCTAATAGGATACATTGGAGAAAAAAATTATAGCCAACCCCACGTAGTGGATAAAGGCTTATTGTTATTGTTATTTTGTTGAAACCCTACATCATTCCCTATATGAGAGATCTTTAATTTTCTTCATGTAATATTGTATTAGTGAAATTCCTCTTTTAGCATTAAAAAGGGTGATTTACATTCATATCACATAATTCTTTTATATTTACATATCTAACACATAAGTTCTAATATTTACAAATATAGTTGTTTTTTTGTGTATGAAAAAGTATATTTCACTTTAAAAAAATAATGATGATTTATTTTTAATATAATATAAGAATTGTGTGCTATGTATGCAAATGCCCTTTAAAAAATATAAAATAAAAGCAACTACACTGCTTGTGCTTAAAGATGATTTGATATGAGTGAACATTCTCATTGTTGTGAGGCCAGATGAAATATTCTGTAATCATTTGTAATTTGATATTTGGTTAGAGATTGCTTATTGATAAAGTATAATTCAATCATACTTATATAGTAGAGTCGTGACTTTCATCATGAGGTATCCGTATAATATGTAAATATGAACACATGACAGAGACACGTTCATTATTATTATTATTTTTGGGACGGTATTCACCCAACACTCCACCCATCTTAAAGGATATATGTAACTAATTCAGAGTCATGTCACATTCATCACCCACGCCAGACGGCCTCACTGATGTTCAAAGACGTGTCTCCTCGGAGAATCGAACTTTGGCCCAGTCCGGCCCACCAAACCGAGCTAAGAGACGGTTGGTCACGTTCATTATTAAAGATTTGACTCACATGCATATTGTATTCCTGTTTATTACAGAAAAAAGGTATGTACCTATTGAATTTTATGAAAGAATTTTTTTCTATTATATTTTTTTTCAAAGTTAAAAAAATAATTTCTTTTGATTCTTCTATAATTTTGTCTTCATAATATGTATTTCACTTTACTGGTGGAACGAATGTTCTTTATTTATTATTTTTTTCATACAAATATATCAAAGATATATTTAGTGCATATATATATATATATATATATATATATATATATATATATGAGTGTGAATTTGCATTATATTGGCTTAAATGTCTCCTGCTTGCACGAATCTTAACGTGCCATGCTCGAAGGGAATTTCTCCACCGTCATCTTTGTATCAGAAGTGTCAATAAGCATTAAATAATTGTGAAAGATAATGCCCAAATCCACTACTATAGTAGAAAGCTGGCAGCATATGACTAATCAGGCACTTTCCCTTCTTCAATCATTTGATCTTGCTTTTATCAGCTAGCGTTGCACACAGGAAAGCATTTTTGATTGTATGTGGAGAGCAATATGTAATTTTTTTGCTTAATTAAACACCATTTCATGATGAAATCTTATCTTATTGGCAAGGTTGAATTGTAAATCATGGGGTTTAGGATTAAATTGGTCGATTATTTATGAAGGATCAATTTAATTTTAGATTAAACATGAGGATTAATTTGATCGTTTGATTATTTGATGAGATTAAGTTAGTCCTTTCATTTAGAATTTAACAGAAATTTATAGAAAAGTAATGAATATTGTAAGATATTTTTGGAATAACAAAAAATAAAAAGAAATAAATAACTAATAAATCTTATTATTTTTTCATTTTCATTCACGCATCACATTATGGAAGAAATTATCAATAACAAGATTAAATCTGAGATTTTTTTATTTGTTTTGAGAAAATTTTAATTTTAATAATATGTTATTATCTCATAGTTCGCTTATTTCAAAAGAAAGATAAATTTTGAGATTTTAAATTTGAGAAAAAAAGTATAGTAAATTTCCTATTTAGTGATTAAATTGATCTTTCATAAATAGTTGACGGATTAATTTAATCTAAAACTTGTAAATCATGTATATTCAAACTCTAGTGGGTACAGGTGTGGACTAATTGTGTTGAGTTTGAACTTGATTAATTATTACAATTGAGCCTATTTATGAAATTATTTATTTATTATCAAAGATAAGATATTTATTAAAGATAATGTAATCAAGGTAAGAATAATTAGAGGAAACTAATAAGAAATCACTTTATATAAAGAGATACTTTTTAAATATTTTTAAAAAATTAAATATAAAATTTTGGCTAATATATTTTAACTGTATTTTACATTAATATATATATATATATATATATATATTTTAAATGAGCTCGCTTCTTTGTAAGGCAGAAGTACAAGTTAAAAAAATTCTCTTCAACGAAGAAATAGAAGATATCGATGAGAAGGTCGTGTACACTGTAGTAAATTTAAAGTTTTATTTTATTTAAGCTTCGATAAGTAGGTCGTGTGCCGTTAATTATTTATAATTTTTGAGGGGCCATTTAATTTGTAGGTATTTGATATATAAAGTTATGTTATTGGTAGGTAACAATTATTTGATGTGATGTTAATTTTAATTAATAAATTCTCTGTCATTTTATTCGATTTTGATGATATTGGGATATCACCCAATTCGCATAAAATCTAAATGTTCGAATATTTAATGATCAATAATTAAAATAAAATAAAAAAAATCATAGTTTACATTTGCCATTTAAATAATAATATATTCTTTGCTACATTATATATATATATATATATATATATATATATATATATATATATATATATATATATATATATATATATATATATATATATCCTTGGGAATACCATTGGAATATAAAAATAATTAATTAATTTTAGTATAAGAGATTGCTTTATATTTTTAATCTTGTGACATGTTCAAAATTTCGTAGCGATTGAGAGAAGATTTTATGTTTTAACTTGCACAAACATTCTACACACAAATAGATAAAATAAAAGTGTATAAGAAACATCAATACTTTTAAGTGAAAATTTTAGAAAGAGAAAAAAAAATCTAAAGGGCTTTACTTAGAAGAAATAAACATCTATATTGGTTAAGATTACAAACATTTAGTTTTCCTCCTACATGAAGAAAATGAGATTACAAAACAATGCACTCAACTATAGTTTCTTTTGTGATTGTGATGGAATTGGTGGAGGTGAAGATTGGAAGATATTGACGGAGACAAAATAATAGTGGCTAGATGATAAAAAATTAGATGATTGTTGTCATGATAATAATTGAGAGATGATGTTGATATATGATGAGTGATTTATGATGATCAAAGAATTGAATTGATAGGGTAAGTTGACGATTAGATAACGTGATCATCGTAATTTTAAAGTTCTAAAGATATATTGGTTCTCTCTTTAATTTCAAGTCCACATTATTTTTATATGAAGAATGTGAGTCTGTTTATAGTTTTTAAGAATGACATTTTTATAAAACTAATTAAAATTCAAAATATTCTATTGGACGAATTTATTTATTCTGATTTTTTTTTTTTTTTGTGTTTAAGTGTCTTAATAATCTCAAATTTAAGTAATCCCAAGGTTATTGGATTCTCTTCATCAAAAGCTAGATTTCATTATAAGCATATAAGATTTTGACCTTTTAATTAATATCCTATAGTTTTCATCCACACCATAAGTACTTAATTTTAGCTTGTGTGGATTGCTTTTGTTATCGTTAAATTCGTCTCATTTAAACATTTAGTTTAACTATAACTTTACTAGGGTTAGTGCACTAATCATCATGAATCTTTTATTGAAAATCTTTAATTCAAGAAATATATCAAGATTCATACTTATATTGTATTAGATCCCTCAAGAGCTAATGAATTACTGAATATCCCTCAATTGATTAGACAAAGTTTACTTTTAACTAAAGATATTTAAAAGTAAAATTAAATGTTAAATATCAGAAAAAAATTATCTAGTTTTATAAAGCTCAAATTAAATTGTTAAGAGTTCTGTATAACACTAATAAATAAATTCGGTTTGTGCAACCCTAGTATTTTATTGTAACTCAAGTAGAAATTAATGGATTCAGTGCCACTTACCATAGTATCATGACAATCCTATGAACTTTACTACGCTTTGCTGCTATCCAGATCAATTTATCATGATCCAAAACTTACGTTTGATATACCAAAAAGATGAAAATTCATGATTTGTTAAGTAAAAATGTGAACTTTTTTTCCCACAAATGATTCAAATCACAGCGTCAAAATTTTATTTTATTTTTTGTTCTTTTTAACCATCCATTGAACATATATTAGCTGCTTAAAAAGAAAAAAAAAATCAAATTATTGATAAAAATTAACAGGTCTAAACTTGAATTTAGTCAAATTCTACTCATACATGCATGCCTTTATTTCTACATGTGACAAAATATAATTTCAAAGCAAAAGGTGAGAAATTAAATAAATCATTAAATAAGAATTTAAAGAGTAAAGTTGAATGCTTCTTCCACATGCTCATGGCGCGCATTAAAGAATTATTAGAGAAAATATATTTAAATATAGATGAGTTTTAATGCTCTTAAATTTACTTTGAAATGAATGAAATATAAGAATTGAATGATTATTAATGTAATGCACTCATATCTAAGCAAATATAAGAGTTTTTTTTTTTTGCAGATCCACCCAACATCCCCATCTGGGTGAGGATGTTATAACTAATCTCACGAGCCTAACGCCACATTCATCACCCACACGCGTCCCACTTACTTTCCCCACCCAGGTAGGCCCGCCTTCAGATTAACTTGGATCGGCCGCACCAACTGAAAGCAAGAGTAATATTAAAAGCATAGGATTGTGGGTCCGTCTTGATAGTTCAAGGCGATTGTGGTCTGCATTTAGTTTATCATTAAGGCTTAACATCCAAAAAATAATAAAATAATAAAAAATAAAAACTATAGTAAGTGGTGAGCATATCCTCACCCAAATTTCTCTTAAATTTTTTTTTTTTTATAGAAATTATAATAAAAAAGAAAACATTTGTTCGAAATTAAAATGCATTCAAATAACCCATGTGACTTTTCTTAATATATATATATATATATATATATAACATGTTGTTTATATATTTCAGTTAAATCGTTTCATATAATTTATGCTATATCTTCTTGAAATGTTGAACATTCTTATCCGTTTCATTTCATAGTGATCATATGACCACTGAGAGGAAGTCATATCAGATTGCCTAACAGATTGTGTGTAGAGTCTATCAGATAGGTTGAAAGACTACATATTTAAGAAGATTATAAGATATACAATATAGAAGCATTAGAATGTTGTCTACTATCGAATCATAATTTCGTATAGGTAGAATTTAATTTTAAACTTTTACAAATTAAACTAACAGTAATCTATATATTCTATAAACTGAGACAGTATTATGTAGAGAGAGAGAGAGAGAGAGAGAGAGAGAGAGAGAGAACATGGACAGACTTCTCTTGTTGTTTAAACTTCAGAGAAACTGGAGAAGAATCCATTGGGGCATTCTTTACATTTCAGCATGAAATAAAGCAAATCAGTTTTAGACTTAGAAGCTGCGCCTGCATTCACTAAGAAAAATTATTATATACAGAATCCGATGTAATTTTTTATATCTGAATTTTACTAACATAACATCATATGATACTCAACTAATACACTATTATTGATTGTAAAATATTATGTATTAACTATAAAATATTATATATTACTATACATATATATATATATATATATTACCATACAATATTATATTAATACACAATAATATACTATTTTACAATCAAAACATAATAACGTATAATAGCTGACATATTACGTTATTAAATTTAAACATAAAACTAAATCCAATAATTTTTCTCACAAAAGTTCTTATATCACGTAAGTTTGGGTTTTTTTTTTTTTTAATCTCTGAGGACTTAGCTGTTTGTGGTCAAGAATGTGAAACTTCAGCCAAATTGCTTATTATGATATTGCTAAACAAAGACTGCTAAGTGACCATTGAAAGCGGCTGGAACCACAGTTAGAATAGCATCTATTGAAAAATATCTTTACTGTAGACGATAAAGACATATATGAGAGGTCGGCATAGTTACAAACTGAAGGCTATAAAATATTCAGTTAAATCTTTCAAATGGTTATTACAAATTAATATTTTATTGATAGCTTAATGCCTTCCTCCACATGCTCACCGAGAGGAATTGTTTTGGGAGAACTAATGGTTAAAAATAAAAATTTATATCTGAATGATATCTGACAAAATATTCAGAATTATAAGATAAGTAATTAAAACTAATCTATGATGGTTTTATTTTAAGTAATTATCTTGTATTTTTGAACATTTTATTTTGTAATATTCTGGTTTTTTTTCCATAACTCTTCAAAAAAAAAAAAAAAAAAAAAAAGCATTCATACTTCATAAACTAATCTGCAGCGGTCTATAGAAGACAGCAAAATATCTCTCAATTGCCAGTCTGCTTGATTCCAAGTTGTTTCATCTGAATCATGGGTTCACATATTATTCTTTATGAAAAAAAGTTATTCTCTAAAAATCTGAAAGCTCCAACACCTTATAGAAACGTGGCTCATAATAATTTCATATCCTTATCGCTGTTTTTTTTATAAGATTCTTATAGAATATGCTTCGGATTAATGAAGACTTTGAACAGAATTAGCACTACTTTCTTCAAAATGAGGTATCAATCACTCTCCAAACTTGCAACAACACGGAAGAAGAACAAAAAAAAGAAAAAAAAAACGGAGCAATAGATAAGCAAGCTTTGAATTCAAGATTTTTGATTGAAAGTTTAAGCTCTTAATCACTAGACTAAGTTTGCTTACACATCAAGTTTAAGATCTCAATCATTAGATTAAGGTTGCTTGCATATGAAACTTAAGCTCTCAACTATTAGACTAATTTATGTTCATGCAGTTAAACAGGAATTGAGACAGATCAAGCCAGAGGTTAGATTACTTTCTGAGATAAGGGAGTCCAATATTGCCCAGATTAATCTAGCCACGCAAATGTTTAGGAAGAGTTAGTTGATCAAAGAAGTTTATACCATCCAATCTAGCACCCAGATTGGCAAGGTAATCAGCACATGCGTTACCCTCATGCCATACATGAGTAATTCTAAAATTAAGTTGGGTAAGGAGAGCTAGATTGATACAGCAGATTAATATCAAGTGTAAGCTTTCAATCGATAGATTAAGGTTCCTTCCATATATATTACATACAGCAGAATCTCTCTCAATCGCCAGTCTGCTTGATTCCGAGTGGTTAGAAGAAACTGTTCTGATTACAATTTAATCCGAATCATGAGATCTAAACCAGTGATTAATATTACTCTTTATGAAAAAATATCATTCTCTACAAATCTGAAAGTTCCAGTACTTTATAGAAACGTGGCTCATAATAATTACATAGTCTTATCATTGTTTTTTAGAATAAAAGATTCCTACAGAATACGGCTTAGATAAATGAAGACTTTGAACATAATTGACACTACTTTCTTCAAAATAAGGCATCAATCACTTTCCAAGCTTTCGACAGTACAGAAAAAAAAATGGAGTAATAGATAGAAGGGAGCATTGATTGAAGTCGATCAGATCAACAAATTAAGCATTGAAAGTGATCCTCGATCAGTTCCGTATGAGTTGAAACATGTAAGAATCAACGTGATGGAATGCGTGGATTATTCGCAAGCATATATATATTTCTCACACAATAATCTCACTAAGTTTACAAGCACATGGTGCCTTCCCAAGCGTATAATATATATATATATATGTGATTATCTTGAAGTCATTATGACTTTCTAAGCAACCACTAAGCAATTGGCTAGATCATTTGGATTCAATAGATTTTTTTTTTTTTTGAAGAATGAGTGAAATTATAAAATAAATGATTCAACTTTTAAATCTTTTAAAAAATAAATTATAGGCCATATTTTCTCCTCCATGATACAACTCTTTCTCCCTCTTTAGTTTTACTGATCTAACAATAATGTTTTCTTTTCTTTCTTTCTGCTCTTGCTCAATATTGCTACTACATTTGGATGTTTATTGCAGAAAGACTCCATATTTCAAAAAAACATCAAGTCAAGACATTAAAACAACAATAAATTTTTATCCTACTATAACATTTATAATCCTTCTTCTCCATCATCTATTAAGTATTAAATTCTCATTTAATTCTAACAAATTAAAGTCATTTTTTATACATCCTAATCAAATCTTTTAAGTTTATTATCTTTCTTAACATAAGATATGCTATATCTGATTCTAATGGTCATCAAACGATCGACATTTTGTGCCAAACCATCTACATTTCTCTAATCTTATCTGTCATTGGAGCTACTCCAACCTTATCACGTATAAATTCATTTTGTATTTTATCTCAAAGAGTAAAGCCACTCATCAACTTCAGCATCCTTATCTCTGCAACACCTTAATTTTATTGTTGGCCATCATTTTGCATCATAAATCATTGCAAGTCTTACCACCATCTTATAAAATTTTCCCTTAAGACTAAGCGGTACTTATCTACCACACAACGAACCAGATGCATTCCTCCACTTCAACCATCCAACTTGAATTCTACTAATAACATCCCCATCTATGTCACCATCATTTTGAACCAACCTTTTCTTGTCACCCATAAAAATAAAAATCCCTAACCCCTTCAATTCTCATTTATGTCCTCTCACACAAGATATATAAGGAGGAGAAAAAAAAACTAAGGTAAAAACAAAGAAACCAGAAAGACTTTTTGCAGTATAAAATTTATTTCCAAACATCCTTACTAAGCAACAAATCAAATCAACAAAGAAATCCCCACCCTACTTTCTATTTACAGATAGAGAAAATTGGTCAGAATGTCAACTAAAATTTGATCATGATACATTTTAAAGTTTTAAATTTTTAAAATTAATGCAATATATTACTAATTAACCTATTATATTGCATTGATTTTAAAATAATTTTAAAATTTTAAAAATTTATCAAGATCAAAATTTGAAGAGAAACCTCACCTAATATTTTCCCTTTACAGATTCCATCAGCTGTGGTCGTGAATCTCGGTCTCACTACAATAGAATAGAACGAGCTTGAAACACAAAATAACTACAGCTACACAAGATTAAACTCACCTAGCTCACTCAACTGAGTCTTCTCTAGTGCCAAGCAAAGACAAGGTCGCCTAGCTCAGCCTTCAACTCCTCCCAGCTAATACCTCCAACTCTCTCCTCCTCTTCCTTCCAGCTCCCACCTTCCACCCTCATTGTCACAAGTAGGGGGAGCGACCCTCCGACCTTGTCATCACTGCGCCACTGCTGTACTCCTCTCGTCCCTCCCCATCCTTCCTCCTCTCTAAACACAAACCCAAACTTCCTACCAGCCTCTTCTATCCTCCGAACCACCTCCTCAGGCGCCGCCGTTGATGTAAATCTTCTTTCCCTTTCTTTCCTCTCCTTCCCATCCTCATCAAACAACCGTGATAAATCCAGCCCGCTGACGGGTATGTCGAACGCGTTGAGTGCACGCGCCGACATGGGCATCACAGCCTCCGGCTGAGGCACAGTGAGGTGGATGAGGCTGTTCCCAAGGCTATTAGCCCTTCGGAACCATGAAAACTCCACAGCTTCAATGGTGATTCTAGTTTCCGGATTAGGATCAAGCAAACGAGAAATTATCCGTTTTGCAGCAGGGGAAAACCAGGAAGGGAACCTGTAATCCCGCCGGTGTATCCTGCGAAACATTTCACTTAAATTGAGTCATCAAACGGCAAATATCCAGCGAGGAGAACGAAGAGGATGACGCCGCAGGACCATGCGTCAGCGCGTGCGCCGTCGTAGGGTCTCCGCATCGCAATCTCGGGCGCAGCATAAGCCGGTGTACCGCACGCCGTAATCAGCATCCCGTCTTCGCGGCGGTGCTCTGGTAGCGCAGAAAGCCCGAAGTCGGAAATTTTAATGTTGCCGTTGCGATCAAAGAGGAGGTTTTGGGGCTTGACGTCGCGTGGGCGACGCCATGGGCGTGGCAGAAGCTAAGAGCTGAGAGAATTGGAAGTAACGGCAGCGGTGGGTTCAGGAGGCGCCTCGCCGGGCGACGTATGAGAAGAGATCGCTGGCGTGCTCAATGACGAGGTAGATCTTGGAGCGGGTGGCGAGCACTGTGAGTTTGACGATGTTGGGGTGGTCGTTGAGGCGGCGCATGGCGGAAACTTCATCGAGGATGCGGGTGGCGATATTGGAGATGAGGTCTGGTTTGTTGAGGATTTTGATGGCGACGGTGGAGTCGTCAGAGAGGATCAGGCTTCGTAGACTTTGGTGCCGCGGCCGAGGAGGCGGCGGATTTCGTATTTGCCGAGGAGAACGTCAGCCGGCTGGTTTCCTTTTGGTTTGGCCATTTGCCACTACTTTGCTCTGTTTCCCGACTGAGTGGAGAAAGGAAGTTCGGTAGTGGAGACTTATTAATACTATGCAAAATTTTAAAAATAAGTATTGTTAAAATCTTAATTAGCGAATTCAGTATATTTAAAAAAAATTTAAAAATAATTATGGTCTCCCACGGGAGGCTGATGCTGACTGTATTTGTACAATCAGAGAAAATATTAAAAAAAAAAAATTCACCAACAGAGATTGATCGAATGCTTATTATCTAGATCGCAACAAAAGGCCACGACATGTTTGACCCGAATTGATTGTGACGCTGATAAGAATTTCGATGTACTAATGATTACATTTATTTTAAATTTCAAATATATATATATATATATATATATATATATATATATATATACGCGCATGTACAAAGGAACCCTATATATAGCTCTATTTTAAAACAAAGAAAACTCAACCTGGACAATTTATCGCCCAAGTTTCACATTGATATTTTATATGAAGATAATTCTTCATTAATTTTTTTATATAAGAGTATTTCTTTTGATGTCGACTATAAATTGTCTTGTTTGATTACAGACTTTGGTCATATTTAAAATAAAAATAAATATGGTGAATGCCTATTTTATTTTAATGTTTTTTTTTTGCATTTTTTTCATTTTGTTCACTTTATAAATATATGAGATAAACTCTCATGAAATATAGAATGAATTATTGAATTTTGAATGCTTAGTAGTTTGAATATTGGAGAATTTTGATGTGTTTGTTCTTTATCTTAATGATATTTTATTATTTAGACTATTTTTAAAAAAATATAAAATGTAAAAAAATTTAAAATATTCTTAAAATAATATGTAGTTATGATCACCTATAGGATACTATTGATCCCATAAATTTATTAAATAAAAAAAATGTGGCTAGATATAAAAAATATAAACAGCGAACAACGTACATCAATATCGATGATCTACAACTACACTTACGCTAAAGTACATCTAATGACGGGTTCCGCATGGTGAAAGTCTACTTTACCTGGAGTATAATGTGCACATCGGGATGGTCGCAGTGATGCGCTGATGCCACACATCATCCCTCTGTCATGGTCACATCGAGAGGTGTAACATCGGTATCTCTGCAATGGTCCCGCTGGCTAAAAGGGGACTAGCATTGTATGCATCCGGCATGTATATGGATGGGTGAGGATACATGGAAGAGCCTACCTTAGATGAAATGGAGAACATGCCTTCCGGTTGGAGTATGAGCGGTGTGCTATATGGGTAAGTGTATTGACCGAATGCATGGACAATGGACTCGATCAATCGTAGATGTACGAAGATCGCGGATGTCGCATAGAACCACGGCTTCGTCGCATCTCTATTCTATCCGACATGCGTATGTCTTTATTAAGTTTTATGCATAATTTCATAAGTATTGATCGAATATTGAAAGTTAGTGTCCATATCTCCCAAATAAGCGAGAATATATCGCGCGTCCAAGATATGTTCCTCTGTGGAGACAAAGAAATTATGTTATCTGTTAAACATATAAATTTATGAATAGCATAAAATTTTTTAACACTTACCATCTCTCTCTCGAGCACGAGGATAGTAGGTGGTGGTATGGTGAGCCTAGCATGTATAAGGAGGCCCGTGATCGATACCACCTCATAGACTCACCGCAGAACTGCACCCACGCAATAATGGCATCGTGGCCTCCCACGTAATATGTAAGCTGATGGTACTCAAACAACCGCCTTTTCCCGTCCATCGACTCGCCTAAAATGAAGGATCTACGAATTTGTGATAGCGAACCCCGAGAACGCGATCGGGGAGGTATCACTCAATGCGCTTCAATCGATCATGGAACCCGAGCCCATATCTCACGATACCAAATGTATATCCGCCACTCGTGGATCTCATATATCACCTGATGAATTCATAGAATTTTATGTCTCTATGAAATTACAAAAAAAAAAATAAAAATTTGGCCATGCTCGGCTCTGGCAACCCATCAAGCTCATCCGTATTACACAACATGAGCATGTTTCATCTCCCTACGATAACCCTCGTTCCATCTACAACTGACACTCAAACCATCTAACTCCACTGGGAAGGGTACATGTAATGTGGGTGGACCAACATATAAATGCTCCCACGATCATACTGCAAGAAAAGATATCGCTAGTCGTCTCAGGCCTCATCTCATGTGTGCCAACATAGATCCAATGTAACTTTAAACTATGTCGATCCTCTAATAATGGTATAGAGATGATCTAATTTACGATGAGGAAGCATCATGGTGAATAATATGTATCCGACACGCTGAACTCAACATTTGACATATTCAAATATGAATCCTTGAAGAATGTCTAACGCAACCACCGTAATGGCATGCATGTCCTGGCGTGTGCTTGCCCCATGCAAAATGTAGACGTCAAATGTGGCTGAATGGGATCGTGGTATAGACGTCGGATGTCTCCCAATCGCCACAACAATCCGCCATGAGTCATCGTCTACCCTCTCCAATGTATCTATAATAGAGGTCACAATCCAACACCAAGGATCATGACGCCCCGCGGATCCATCTCTCACCAACCAGATGAAATGTGTTACCAGGCCAACCAAAGCCGTGAGCAAGTGGTGATGAACAGAAACACAATGTAATCCAACTTCGTAGTCCATTCATAAACCGGGGCAATTCTTGTCATTCATCGATCATAAAGAAATAATGGCCTCGAGAATCGACCGCAAGATAAAGTATGACATCGAATTTACCGCTATATCACAAATAGACAACAACATACCATATCGGAAAATTGTCAATTTTACCGATGTTCACGTACACCGGCGGGTCACTCATATGTACGCCGTTTTAGCTTCCTCCTCCTCCGCCATTATTATCGAAAATTTATTGTTCGTTAAATGCATTCAATTATATCATGTTATATAACTAAACATGTATTACAATTATTTTATTTTATAAAAGCACTAACCAAAAAAAAAGATGTACGAGAAAACAAGAAACGCAGAGTAAAACACACATAGTAAAACACATCTACAAAATGTATGATCAAACTAGAAAACACACATAGAAAACACACAAGATTTAAAGAACATTCCCGCTAACACGATCAAACTAAAAAAATCAAATAATTAACAGCCTCTTTGAGACTCATATGTACTGCATACATGCAGGCATAAATGTAGCTTAAGATAAAATCATTGAACTAAAAAATGCGACATAATTGAACCATAATGGACATATTATCACCTCCTTGAACAGAAGTTACACAAAACATAATTATTACTACATATTGAAATACATCATGGGAGAATGGAAAGAAGCCTTCTCATCAATTTTTCTTTGAATAGGAACAGTAACAAGATTTTATATTTAAAACAAAAATTAAATTACTTTGATTTTTTATTTTAGTATTTTGATTAAAAGTTTCTCTTGAGCTCATGCCGTAATTTTCTTCGTAAGCGGAATGGCATTAAACCCATAAACACTGCGTCAAGTACATTTTCGGGTTTAATAAATGATCAAAAAGAATTTAAAATCTAAGATATTTATATAGTAAGTACAAGATATTTTTTTTACTATACAATAAAAGTAAAATTTTATTTATTTGACCCAAAATAAAATTATTTTGTATTATATTAATGCTTAATTGTTCTTTTGTTTTAGGAAAATTTAAATTTTGATGCAAAATTTAAGATTTTAATGTATTCTAATATTTAAATTAGAAATTTCAGTAACTAATTATTTCATAATCTAAATATTTTCTTTAATAAATTTATAGCCAAAATTATATAGTTCATGAAGATGAATCTAATAATATAATAATAGAATTTAAATGAAATATTAAAAAATACAATTTAAATGTCCTTAATATCTCATATATTGCAAATTAGTACAAATGAGCTTATAACATGAAGATAAAAAAGCATAACAAGTACAAATTTAAGTTCCTCTCTAGCCTTCACATCTTGATGTACATATCTACAATAAACTTATTACAAGAATCTAAGTGATGTGCCCTCCTTCATATAGAATCAAGTGATCCCAATACTAATACATGACACTAAAAACTGGAATAATCTATTCCTGAGAATGACCACTATGATTAATCTTCGAGATCCCAATACTAATACATTAATGATAAATTCACACAACAATAACAAGCCTTAATCCCACTATGAATGAATCCTTCGCCTCTATCAGATCCCATTATGGCCAAATTCTCATTTAATTCAAGAATCAAGATCATTTTTATACATTAACTTTTTTTTCCACTCTCTTAACATAAATCTAACGATCTACTCTCCTAATGTCATCGAACTACGCTTTACGCCAAAACCATCTACGACTCTCTAATCTTATCTACCACCGAGCTACTCCAACTTTTTCCAACATACTCATTTTGCACTCTATCTCTGGGTAAGCCACTCATCCACCTATATCCTCATCTCAGAATACTTA
This sequence comes from Cymbidium sinense, assembly GCA_021442155.1. NCBI lineage: Eukaryota > Viridiplantae > Streptophyta > Magnoliopsida > Asparagales > Orchidaceae > Cymbidium > Cymbidium sinense. Next base: position 108,218,726 of record CM038225.1, read on the forward strand.
ACTTACCTTATGCTTTCTTTATCGCCAACATTCTCGCACATAACGCAAACATATTTATAAGGTATGAACTTAAGATCTTTTAATCGAAAGCATAATCATTAGGGTCCATTTGGGACATCAGTAGATTTTTGTAAAGCTATAATGAGAAAAATAGTTTTTTGATAAGCTGTTGTTGGTGCTCTAAATATTTCTTTCTTTGAAAAATTTAAACAATAAATTTCTGATAATCATCGCATTCTAATAATTCTTATTATCAAAAATAACTTTTCAATATAAAATTTTTTGAAAATCAGTTAAAAAATAGACAGTCAAATAAAACTGTAATTATTTTTTAGAAAATAAATCAGTCAAAAATTATCTCAAATATATATATATGTTTCGTTTAAAAGTTATATGATACTAAATCCTTCTTTATAAACTAAAATAATACAAATTTTAAGTAATCATAAAGAAAATAAAAAATAAAAAAAAAAAGCTAAAAAAGAAATGCGGAAATTTTGTTTTCTATCTCAAGACGTCAATCACAATAGCGAACCGTCTCATATCCAATGTCAGGTGAGATCCCACTGCTCATTTGCGTAATCGGCGAGCCTTCTCCCCTTTCTCGTTTGAAATGACGGCCATATAAAGTTTTCATTGACGGTGACAGTTAATATATTTTTTTATAAATTATTTTTAAAATAGGTTTAATATTAATCTTAATTATATATTTAGACACAAAATTTTTTTTTTTAAAAATATAGGCCTAATCGTCCAACGTGGCTCCAGGTCGGCGCCAGTCGTCTTTTTTTTTTCTTTCCGCTACGGTAGAGAGAGAGAGAGAGAGAGAAAGAGGGAGAGAGAAAAAAAAGGTGGCGCGTTTTCTTTTTTTTCGGGTAACAGAGAATGAGTTTTATTAAATTTTTAATTAATATAATAATTTAAAATAATTTAAAATATTTTATAAAATATTTAATAATTAAATATTTATATATTTAGTTATTAAATTATTTATTTATATATATATATAATTAAATATATAATTTAAAAATATTTTAATTATATATATAAATTTAGAAATTTATTTAATATTTTTTTATTAATTAATGTAATTATTTAAATATATAATTTTTATTAATTTTGTTAATATATAATTTAAAAAAAATATTTAAAATATATAAATAAATTTTTAATAAATAAAAAAGAAATAAATAAATTATATAAATATTTTATAAATTATATAAATAAAGTAATTATATTTATAAATTTATTTAGTTATTTATATATTAAATTATAAATATTTAGTTATTTAATATATTTATAAAATATTTAGTTATTATATATATATATATTTTATTTTATATTTTATATTTTATATTTTATATTTTTGTTATTATTAATTATAGACTTATAAATAAATAAATAAAATATAAATAACTAAATATTTTATAAATATATAAATATCTACATTTTTTTTATTTTATTTATTTAACTAATTCTATATTTTAAATAAATAAATATTTTTAAATAAATAAATAACTAATTAAATAAATAAAAAATATATATATATATATATATATAACTAATTATATATTTATATATTTTTAAATATTTTAAATTATTTATATAATTTAAAAATAATTTATAAAAATATTTTAATTATATATATATATATATATATATATATATATATATATATATATATATATATATATATATATATATATATATTTATATTTATTTATATAAGTCCAATAATAATAATAACAAAAATATAAAAATATAAAATATAAAATAAAAAATAAATATATATATAAAAATAAATAAATATTTTATAAATATATTAAATAACTAAATATTTATATAATTTAAATATATAAATAACTAAATAAAAATTATAAATATAATTACTTTATTTATATAATTTATAAAATATTTATATAATTTATTTATTTCTTTATTAAAAATTATTTATTTATATATTTTAAATATTTTAAATTATATATTAACAAAAATTAATAAAATTATATATTTAATTACATTAATTAATAAAAAATATTAAATAAATTTCTAAATTTATATATATAATTAAAAATATTTTTAAATTATATATTTAATTATATATATATATAAATAAATAATTTAATAACTAAATATATAAATATTTAATTATTAAATATTTTATAAAAAATATTTTTAAATTATATATTTTAAATTATTATATTAATTAAAAATTTAATAAAACTCATTCTCTCTACCCGAAAAAAAAAAAAAAACCGCGCAAATTTTCTCTCTCTCTCTCTCTCTCTCTCTCTCACCGTAGCGGAAAGAAAAAAAAAAAAAATCCTTCCGCAACGGATGACTGGCGCCAGTCGTCCGTGCATGGACGACTAGACCTTTATTTCTAAAAAAAAATTTTTCGTGTCTAAATGTATAATTAAGATTAACACTAAGCCTATTTTAAAAATAATCCCATTTTTTTTATACAATGAGTATCTACTCAATATCTCACTTATTTTATAAATGAGAATATCATTGTAACTAATCTCATGAGGGCCTAATATCACATTCATCATCGATACATATCAGATCCTCACTTACTTTCCCTACCTGTGATATGACACCTCCCACCTGTAGAGAGATTCAAACTCAACCGAGAGGCTCGAACGCTCCCACCAACTATTTAAGAGACTGAGAAGCATTTCAATCTCATTTCATCGAGCCACATCGCCAAATAGGATGGAGTAGGTTCTTCTAACCGCTTATTCGTCATATATAACTTCTTGCCACGTGGTTGCCTACCCCTCGAGATCTCTTTTAGGTGTTCAGTTTGTGGTCTGACTCAATGAACACCCAAAAAATAGTCAACCCGACCGGACCCGAATTTAAAACAAGTTCAAATTTTTAACCCGAACCCTGAGTAACCCGAACCCGACTCGAATATTGAATGGGTTCAAATTTCTAACCCGAACCCAACCCATATAAGCTTAACGATGATAAAAATCTGAAATAATTTATTTAACCAAATAAAGAAAAAAATTTAACATTAAATATTATTACTCAATTTTATGATATTCTATAATTTTCTATGAGATAGTTCTAAATTCTAATAAAATTTTATAATGTCATATAACTTATTAATTATTATGAGCCAAAAATAAAATTAACATAAATACATGACAATCTCTTGACTTTTGAGTCTTGGTCGACATTATAAACAATTAACATTACAAATAATTATAATAAAATAATAACATTTAATTAATCAAAATTACATCCACAACTCTAACTCATACACTAATTAAATTTACATCCACAACTCTCCCATACACCCTAAGAAATAACATTTAAAAAAGAAAACTAAAACTCAAGTCTCCAACTCCAAGCAAAGTCAAAGTGAACTTCAAGACTCTAAGTCCCAACCTGTAAAAAATTCCTGCAAAACACCTTGAAAAAGAATAATACTATATATATATAGAGCAGCAAAAACAATCAAAAGAAAGATCACAAGAGCAAACCAGCCAACCTCATTACCAAGACTTCCATAAGTAAGAATAACACCAAACAAAAAAAATGCACAAAAAGGCTCAAACCCAAAAAAATATTCTCTAGGAGCAACAAATATGTGGCATCCAAACCTCAAAAAAGAAGGGTAACCACATAAATGCTACTAGCTAAATAATATAGAGAAAGGATAAGCATCAATGCCATCATAGCCAAGCACCTCACCAACCAACCAACCAACTAAGTAACCAATGAGCATCAAACAAAGACAACCCAAGCACCTCACTAAGTTGTAGCTAGTCCAAACCACCAGAAGACAAAATAACCATACACAAGGGGGCCAAAGGCAGCCAACAACCACCATAAATCAAAAGAGAGCAACCCATTATAATAAGCCAACAACCCAAGCATCTCCAGTAGCTAAGGAAAGGCAGATAACCAACAAAGGTTCAAAAGAAGCACAACCACCATAGAAATTCAATAACAACAGCTAGCTAGGACCCACCGAAAAATTAAACTTCTCCAGCAAACCAACCAACTAATGGGCACCAAACAAAAGCAACCCAAACACCTATACTGTGCGCAAAACCAAAGCACCGTAAGACAAAGAAATTTGAATATGGTCAAAGTAAATTTTAAAAAAAAAAAAGGTAACAACCACCAAAAAGGCAAACAATAGCAAAAGAAGTTAGGACCGGCTAAAAAATTAAACTTCTCTAGCAAACCAACCAACCAATGGGCAACAAACAAAGGCAATCCAAATACCTCACTAAGCTGCAGTCAGTCCAAAGCACCAAAAGACAAAATAGCCATACACAAGGGGACTGAAGGCAACTACCAACCATTAGAAACTAGAAATTTCAATCCAGAAGGATCAACAAAGGTTCGGCCAACAGAAAAAGGACACCATAATAAAGAAAAAAAGGTTTGAAGTACAACCAACAATAAGACAAACCAACAAAAGGCAGATAACCAACAAAGGCTCAAAAGAAGCACAACCACCATAGAAAGAAACAACAACGGCTAAGACCCAAAAAAATTAAACTCTAGCAAACCAACCAACCAATGGCAACAAACAAAGGCAACCCAAAACTCAACTAAATAATCCAAAGCACCGTAAGCTAAAATAGCCATAAATAAAATAAAGGCCAAAATACCAACTACTAAAAGAAATTTCAATCCGTAAGGATTAATAAAGGTTCGACCAAAAAAAAAGTGACCATACATAGCTAAAAAGGTTGACCTAGAAGTACAACCAATAATAAGACAAACCAACAAAAGCTAGATAACCAACAAAGACTCAAAAGAAGCACAACCACCATAGAAAGGCAACAACAACACCTAACTAGGACCAGCCGAAAAATCAAACTTCTCCAACAACAAGGATTAAATAACTACTAAACATAAATACTGCAACAAGGATTAAATAACTTAGCAAAATATCATCCAAATGTAAAACATGTAAAATTATTCTTAAATCATAACAGTCCTCCATTAAATTATTGCATGAAAATTAAAAAATACTTAAAGAGACTAGTTGACTATGTTAATTGAGATATCACCATCATCTTTGTCACTTTGATTGGAAGTGTACTTCATAACATCTCCTATGACTTCTTCAAGTTCAAAATCATTTAAATCTACAACAAAGAAAGACTTCAATTATATAAATTAGAGATACATAAGTGATTTAAATGAAAATTTATTAAAAAAAATGCTTCAAACCTTTATCTCTATATAATCAATCCTCTGTGCATACCAATGCTTCCACAATATCATATTTTAGTGCACTCCGATATTGATCAAGAATCCTCCCGCTATTACTAAATGCACTTTCAGATGCAATAGTAGAAATTGGTATATACAAAATATCACGAGCCATTGCAGCAACTTCAAGAAAATTATATTGGTTGCCCCTCCAATAATGCAATATGTCTAAATCCATTTTTCTATCAATCCTAGGCTCATCTAAGTATAGCTCAAGCTCAGATTTTCTCGGCATATTATCTTCTTCATCAAAAGAATCAAAATCCTTAACAAAATAAAAGTATATTATAAAATGTCAACTAAATAAGCAGAAAAAATTGACTAAAATAAAGTAAGTGTACCGCAAAAAAATTGTGATTTAGCAATTGTTGAAGTTAATGCTCTGAATTATCATTATGATGTTCTAGTGAATCAAGTTTAAAATGATGAACCTTGCATACTTGATTTCAAATAATTTCTAAACAATGAAAATAAATTTTCTCTCACATTTGCAACTTCTCTAACCCAATCATCTCCATAAAGTCTTTTATAATACCATTAAACAAAATTAAATTTGTACCTTGGATCAAGGATAACAACTACTTTAAGTATTACACAAAAATCAGACCAGTATTTCTCAAATTTTGATAGCATATTTAAAGCCATCCTTCTCATGTAGTCATTATCACTTGAACTTTCATGCTTTAATGCTGCATATGATGTTGAAACAGCTGGAAAATGGAGATTTGTTGTAGGATATTTTGTGCTAGAAAATACACATATAATTTCATAAAAAGGTACTAAGAAATTACATATGATGATAATTTTATCCCATTCAGTTGTTGATGGACAACTCTTGTAGTTTGAGTCACCCAATTCTAGATGTAAAAAATGCACGCCTGTAATAGATAGCACTATCAAGCATAATAAAAGTTGAATTTCACCTAGTATGAACATCTTATCTTAATCCCTTCTTTTCATCAATAAAACTTTGTTTAACACATTCCAAAAAATTTTGCTTCCTTGCTTGAGAACCTTTAACATATTTAATACTTTCACAACCTTTGATATTGAGCTATCAATGTCTTTTAATTCTTCTTGAACAATCAATTTATGATATGTGCACAACATCATGTGAAAGAATTCCCCATTGCAAAGTAGTCACCTCTCAAATTTAAATGATTTCTCATGATTTCAACATATACATTATTGTTTAAAGCATTATCAAAGTAAAAATCTTTTTTTCAATCTCAATCAAATAAAAAAGTTTGAATTACTTTAAATAATGTAAGACCGTCATGCGGAGGTGCCATAAAACTGAAATTTAAAAAAAAATTTGCAACTTCCAAGCATTATCAATGAAATGTGTTGTTCAACAAATAAATCCATCAGTATTGATGGAAGTCCATAAATCGACAAGCAAACTTCGGTAGTGATAGTTTGTAGCATTG